>CAMPDV010004246.1:0-35403 GCA_946699065.1 Loxodes magnus | reverse complement strand
CAAAGCATACTCCTTTAAACTGAAATTCTATTTTCCTTTCTTACTTTACTTCTTCACTTTTCTATAGACTAACTTTCATCTACAAGCATATCTTGACAAACCGAATACAGATTCGTAATTATTATATTATTACGAACATTTTGGATATTCTAACTTATATTTTAGTGCTTGCTACGCAAACTTATCATTAGATTTTCTTTTCTTACTTTACTTCTTCACTTTTCTAAATACTTATTACTTCTCAAAGCATACTCCTTTAAACTGAAATTCTATTTTCCTTTCTTACTTTACTTCTTCACTTTTCTATAGACTAACTTTCATCTACAAGCATATCTTGACAAACCGAATACAGATTCGTAATTATTATATTATTACGAACATTTTGGATATTCTAACTTATATTTTAGTGCTTGCTACGCAAACTTATCATTAGATTTTCTTTTCTTACTTTACTTCTTCACTTTTCTAAATACTTATTACTTCTCAAAGCATACTACTTAAAACTGAAACTCTATTTTCCTTTCTTACTTTACTTCTTCACTTTTCTAAATACTTATTACTTCTCAAAGCATACTACTTAAACTGAAACTCTATTTTCCTTTCTTACTTTACTTCTTCACTTTTCTATAGACTAACTTTCATCTACAAGCATATCTTGACAAACCGAATACAGATTCGTAATTATTATATTATTACGAACATTTTGGATATTCTAACTTATATTTTAGTGCTTGCTACGCAAACTTATCATTAGATTTTCTTTTCTTACTTTACTTCTTCACTTTTCTAAATACTTATTACTTCTCAAAGCATACTCCTTTAAACTGAAATTCTATTTTCCTTTCTTACTTTACTTCTTCACTTTTCTATAGACTAACTTTCATCTACAAGCATATCTTGACAAACCGAATACAGATTCGTAATTATTATATTATTACGAACATTTTGGATATTCTAACTTATATTTTAGTGCTTGCTACGCAAACTTATCATTAGATTTTCTTTTCTTACTTTACTTCTTCACTTTTCTAAATACTTATTACTTCTCAAAGCATACTCCTTTAAACTGAAATTCTATTTTCCTTTCTTACTTTACTTCTTCACTTTTCTATAGACTAACTTTCATCTACAAGCATATCTTGACAAACCGAATACAGATTCGTAATTATTATATTATTACGAACATTTTGGATATTCTAACTTATATTTTAGTGCTTGCTACGCAAACTTATCATTAGATTTTCTTTTCTTACTTTACTTCTTCACTTTTCTAAATACTTATTACTTCTCAAAGCATACTACTTAAAACTGAAACTCTATTTTCCTTTCTTACTTTACTTCTTCACTTTTCTAAATACTTATTACTTCTCAAAGCATACTACTTAAAACTGAAACTCTATTTTCCTTTCTTACTTTACTTCTTCACTTTTCTATAGACTAACTTTCATCTACAAGCATATCTTGACAAACCGAATACAGATTCGTAATTATTATATTATTACGAACATTTTGGATATTCTAACTTATATTTTAGTGCTTGCTACGCAAACTTATCATTAGATTTTCTTTTCTTACTTTACTTCTTCACTTTTCTAAATACTTATTACTTCTCAAAGCATACTCCTTTAAACTGAAATTCTATTTTCCTTTCTTACTTTACTTCTTCACTTTTCTATAGACTAACTTTCATCTACAAGCATATCTTGACAAACCGAATACAGATTCGTAATTATTATATTATTACGAACATTTTGGATATTCTAACTTATATTTTAGTGCTTGCTACGCAAACTTATCATTAGATTTTCTTTTCTTACTTTACTTCTTCACTTTTCTAAATACTTATTACTTCTCAAAGCATACTCCTTTAAACTGAAATTCTATTTTCCTTTCTTACTTTACTTCTTCACTTTTCTATAGACTAACTTTCATCTACAAGCATATCTTGACAAACCGAATACAGATTCGTAATTATTATATTATTACGAACATTTTGGATATTCTAACTTATATTTTAGTGCTTGCTACGCAAACTTATCATTAGATTTTCTTTTCTTACTTTACTTCTTCACTTTTCTAAATACTTATTACTTCTCAAAGCATACTCCTTTAAACTGAAATTCTATTTTCCTTTCTTACTTTACTTCTTCACTTTTCTATAGACTAACTTTCATCTACAAGCATATCTTGACAAACCGAATACAGATTCGTAATTATTATATTATTACGAACATTTTGGATATTCTAACTTATATTTTAGTGCTTGCTACGCAAACTTATCATTAGATTTTCTTTTCTTACTTTACTTCTTCACTTTTCTAAATACTTATTACTTCTCAAAGCATACTCCTTTAAACTGAAATTCTATTTTCCTTTCTTACTTTACTTCTTCACTTTTCTATAGACTAACTTTCATCTACAAGCATATCTTGACAAACCGAATACAGATTCGTAATTATTATATTATTACGAACATTTTGGATATTCTAACTTATATTTTAGTGCTTGCTACGCAAACTTATCATTAGATTTTCTTTTCTTACTTTACTTCTTCACTTTTCTAAATACTTATTACTTCTCAAAGCATACTCCTTTAAACTGAAATTCTATTTTCCTTTCTTACTTTACTTCTTCACTTTTCTATAGACTAACTTTCATCTACAAGCATATCTTGACAAACCGAATACAGATTCGTAATTATTATATTATTACGAACATTTTGGATATTCTAACTTATATTTTAGTGCTTGCTACGCAAACTTATCATTAGATTTTCTTTTCTTACTTTACTTCTTCACTTTTCTAAATACTTATTACTTCTCAAAGCATACTACTTAAAACTGAAACTCTATTTTCCTTTCTTACTTTACTTCTTCACTTTTCTAAATACTTATTACTTCTCAAAGCATACTACTTAAAACTGAAACTCTATTTTCCTTTCTTACTTTACTTCTTCACTTTTCTATAGACTAACTTTCATCTACAAGCATATCTTGACAAACCGAATACAGATTCGTAATTATTATATTATTACGAACATTTTGGATATTCTAACTTATATTTTAGTGCTTGCTACGCAAACTTATCATTAGATTTTCTTTTCTTACTTTACTTCTTCACTTTTCTAAATACTTATTACTTCTCAAAGCATACTCCTTTAAACTGAAATTCTATTTTCCTTTCTTACTTTACTTCTTCACTTTTCTATAGACTAACTTTCATCTACAAGCATATCTTGACAAACCGAATACAGATTCGTAATTATTATATTATTACGAACATTTTGGATATTCTAACTTATATTTTAGTGCTTGCTACGCAAACTTATCATTAGATTTTCTTTTCTTACTTTACTTCTTCACTTTTCTAAATACTTATTACTTCTCAAAGCATACTCCTTTAAACTGAAATTCTATTTTCCTTTCTTACTTTACTTCTTCACTTTTCTATAGACTAACTTTCATCTACAAGCATATCTTGACAAACCGAATACAGATTCGTAATTATTATATTATTACGAACATTTTGGATATTCTAACTTATATTTTAGTGCTTGCTACGCAAACTTATCATTAGATTTTCTTTTCTTACTTTACTTCTTCACTTTTCTAAATACTTATTACTTCTCAAAGCATACTCCTTTAAACTGAAATTCTATTTTCCTTTCTTACTTTACTTCTTCACTTTTCTATAGACTAACTTTCATCTACAAGCATATCTTGACAAACCGAATACAGATTCGTAATTATTATATTATTACGAACATTTTGGATATTCTAACTTATATTTTAGTGCTTGCTACGCAAACTTATCATTAGATTTTCTTTTCTTACTTTACTTCTTCACTTTTCTAAATACTTATTACTTCTCAAAGCATACTACTTAAAACTGAAACTCTATTTTCCTTTCTTACTTTACTTCTTCACTTTTCTAAATACTTATTACTTCTCAAAGCATACTACTTAAAACTGAAACTCTATTTTCCTTTCTTACTTTACTTCTTCACTTTTCTATAGACTAACTTTCATCTACAAGCATATCTTGACAAACCGAATACAGATTCGTAATTATTATATTATTACGAACATTTTGGATATTCTAACTTATATTTTAGTGCTTGCTACGCAAACTTATCATTAGATTTTCTTTTCTTACTTTACTTCTTCACTTTTCTAAATACTTATTACTTCTCAAAGCATACTCCTTTAAACTGAAATTCTATTTTCCTTTCTTACTTTACTTCTTCACTTTTCTATAGACTAACTTTCATCTACAAGCATATCTTGACAAACCGAATACAGATTCGTAATTATTATATTATTACGAACATTTTGGATATTCTAACTTATATTTTAGTGCTTGCTACGCAAACTTATCATTAGATTTTCTTTTCTTACTTTACTTCTTCACTTTTCTAAATACTTATTACTTCTCAAAGCATACTCCTTTAAACTGAAATTCTATTTTCCTTTCTTACTTTACTTCTTCACTTTTCTATAGACTAACTTTCATCTACAAGCATATCTTGACAAACCGAATACAGATTCGTAATTATTATATTATTACGAACATTTTGGATATTCTAACTTATATTTTAGTGCTTGCTACGCAAACTTATCATTAGATTTTCTTTTCTTACTTTACTTCTTCACTTTTCTAAATACTTATTACTTCTCAAAGCATACTACTTAAAACTGAAAACTCTATTTTCCTTTCTTACTTTACTTCTTCACTTTTCTAAATACTTATTACTTCTCAAAGCATACTACTTAAAACTGAAACTCTATTTTCCTTTCTTACTTTACTTCTTCACTTTTCTATAGACTAACTTTCATCTACAAGCATATCTTGACAAACCGAATACAGATTCGTAATTATTATATTATTACGAACATTTTGGATATTCTAACTTATATTTTAGTGCTTGCTACGCAAACTTATCATTAGATTTTCTTTTCTTACTTTACTTCTTCACTTTTCTAAATACTTATTACTTCTCAAAGCATACTCCTTTAAACTGAAATTCTATTTTCCTTTCTTACTTTACTTCTTCACTTTTCTATAGACTAACTTTCATCTACAAGCATATCTTGACAAACCGAATACAGATTCGTAATTATTATATTATTACGAACATTTTGGATATTCTAACTTATATTTTAGTGCTTGCTACGCAAACTTATCATTAGATTTTCTTTTCTTACTTTACTTCTTCACTTTTCTAAATACTTATTACTTCTCAAAGCATACTACTTAAAACTGAAACTCTATTTTCCTTTCTTACTTTACTTCTTCACTTTTCTAAATACTTATTACTTCTCAAAGCATACTACTTAAAACTGAAACTCTATTTTCCTTTCTTACTTTACTTCTTCACTTTTCTATAGACTAACTTTCATCTACAAGCATATCTTGACAAACCGAATACAGATTCGTAATTATTATATTATTACGAACATTTTGGATATTCTAACTTATATTTTAGTGCTTGCTACGCAAACTTATCATTAGATTTTCTTTTCTTACTTTACTTCTTCACTTTTCTAAATACTTATTACTTCTCAAAGCATACTCCTTTAAACTGAAATTCTATTTTCCTTTCTTACTTTACTTCTTCACTTTTCTATAGACTAACTTTCATCTACAAGCATATCTTGACAAACCGAATACAGATTCGTAATTATTATATTATTACGAACATTTTGGATATTCTAACTTATATTTAGTGCTTGCTACGCAAACTTATCATTAGATTTTCTTTTCTTACTTTACTTCTTCACTTTTCTAAATACTTATTACTTCTCAAAGCATACTCCTTTAAACTGAAATTCTATTTTCCTTTCTTACTTTACTTCTTCACTTTTCTATAGACTAACTTTCATCTACAAGCATATCTTGACAAACCGAATACAGATTCGTAATTATTATATTATTACGAACATTTTGGATATTCTAACTTATATTTTAGTGCTTGCTACGCAAACTTATCATTAGATTTTCTTTTCTTACTTTACTTCTTCACTTTTCTAAATACTTATTACTTCTCAAAGCATACTCCTTTAAACTGAAATTCTATTTTCCTTTCTTACTTTACTTCTTCACTTTTCTATAGACTAACTTTCATCTACAAGCATATCTTGACAAACCGAATACAGATTCGTAATTATTATATTATTACGAACATTTTGGATATTCTAACTTATATTTTAGTGCTTGCTACGCAAACTTATCATTAGATTTTCTTTTCTTACTTTACTTCTTCACTTTTCTAAATACTTATTACTTCTCAAAGCATACTACTTAAAACTGAAACTCTATTTTCCTTTCTTACTTTACTTCTTCACTTTTCTAAATACTTATTACTTCTCAAAGCATACTACTTAAAACTGAAACTCTATTTTCCTTTCTTACTTTACTTCTTCACTTTTCTATAGACTAACTTTCATCTACAAGCATATCTTGACAAACCGAATACAGATTCGTAATTATTATATTATTACGAACATTTTGGATATTCTAACTTATATTTTAGTGCTTGCTACGCAAACTTATCATTAGATTTTCTTTTCTTACTTTACTTCTTCACTTTTCTAAATACTTATTACTTCTCAAAGCATACTCCTTTAAACTGAAATTCTATTTTCCTTTCTTACTTTACTTCTTCACTTTTCTATAGACTAACTTTCATCTACAAGCATATCTGACAAACCGAATACAGATTCGTAATTATTATATTATTACGAACATTTTGGATATTCTAACTTATATTTTAGTGCTTGCTACGCAAACTTATCATTAGATTTTCTTTTCTTACTTTACTTCTTCACTTTTCTAAATACTTATTACTTCTCAAAGCATACTCCTTTAAACTGAAATTCTATTTTCCTTTCTTACTTTACTTCTTCACTTTTCTATAGACTAACTTTCATCTACAAGCATATCTTGACAAACCGAATACAGATTCGTAATTATTATATTATTACGAACATTTTGGATATTCTAACTTATATTTTAGTGCTTGCTACGCAAACTTATCATTAGATTTTCTTTTCTTACTTTACTTCTTCACTTTTCTAAATACTTATTACTTCTCAAAGCATACTCCTTTAAACTGAAATTCTATTTTCCTTTCTTACTTTACTTCTTCACTTTTCTATAGACTAACTTTCATCTACAAGCATATCTTGACAAACCGAATACAGATTCGTAATTATTATATTATTACGAACATTTTGGATATTCTAACTTATATTTTAGTGCTTGCTACGCAAACTTATCATTAGATTTTCTTTTCTTACTTTACTTCTTCACTTTTCTAAATACTTATTACTTCTCAAAGCATACTCCTTTAAACTGAAATTCTATTTTCCTTTCTTACTTTACTTCTTCACTTTTCTATAGACTAACTTTCATCTACAAGCATATCTTGACAAACCGAATACAGATTCGTAATTATTATATTATTACGAACATTTTGGATATTCTAACTTATATTTTAGTGCTTGCTACGCAAACTTATCATTAGATTTTCTTTTCTTACTTTACTTCTTCACTTTTCTAAATACTTATTACTTCTCAAAGCATACTCCTTTAAACTGAAATTCTATTTTCCTTTCTTACTTTACTTCTTCACTTTTCTATAGACTAACTTTCATCTACAAGCATATCTTGACAAACCGAATACAGATTCGTAATTATTATATTATTACGAACATTTTGGATATTCTAACTTATATTTTAGTGCTTGCTACGCAAACTTATCATTAGATTTTCTTTTCTTACTTTACTTCTTCACTTTTCTAAATACTTATTACTTCTCAAAGCATACTACTTAAAACTGAAACTCTATTTTCCTTTCTTACTTTACTTCTTCACTTTTCTAAATACTTATTACTTCTCAAAGCATACTACTTAAAACTGAAACTCTATTTTCCTTTCTTACTTTACTTCTTCACTTTTCTATAGACTAACTTTCATCTACAAGCATATCTTGACAAACCGAATACAGATTCGTAATTATTATATTATTACGAACATTTTGGATATTCTAACTTATATTTTAGTGCTTGCTACGCAAACTTATCATTAGATTTTCTTTTCTTACTTTACTTCTTCACTTTTCTAAATACTTATTACTTCTCAAAGCATACTCCTTTAAACTGAAATTCTATTTTCCTTTCTTACTTTACTTCTTCACTTTTCTATAGACTAACTTTCATCTACAAGCATATCTTGACAAACCGAATACAGATTCGTAATTATTATATTATTACGAACATTTTGGATATTCTAACTTATATTTTAGTGCTTGCTACGCAAACTTATCATTAGATTTTCTTTTCTTACTTTACTTCTTCACTTTTCTAAATACTTATTACTTCTCAAAGCATACTCCTTTAAACTGAAATTCTATTTTCCTTTCTTACTTTACTTCTTCACTTTTCTATAGACTAACTTTCATCTACAAGCATATCTTGACAAACCGAATACAGATTCGTAATTATTATATTATTACGAACATTTTGGATATTCTAACTTATATTTTAGTGCTTGCTACGCAAACTTATCATTAGATTTTCTTTTCTTACTTTACTTCTTCACTTTTCTAAATACTTATTACTTCTCAAAGCATACTCCTTTAAACTGAAATTCTATTTTCCTTTCTTACTTTACTTCTTCACTTTTCTATAGACTAACTTTCATCTACAAGCATATCTTGACAAACCGAATACAGATTCGTAATTATTATATTATTACGAACATTTTGGATATTCTAACTTATATTTTAGTGCTTGCTACGCAAACTTATCATTAGATTTTCTTTTCTTACTTTACTTCTTCACTTTTCTAAATACTTATTACTTCTCAAAGCATACTCCTTTAAACTGAAATTCTATTTTCCTTTCTTACTTTACTTCTTCACTTTTCTATAGACTAACTTTCATCTACAAGCATATCTTGACAAAACCGAATACAGATTCGTAATTATTATATTATTACGAACATTTTGGATATTCTAACTTATATTTTAGTGCTTGCTACGCAAACTTATCATTAGATTTTCTTTTCTTACTTTACTTCTTCACTTTTCTAAATACTTATTACTTCTCAAAGCATACTCCTTTAAACTGAAATTCTATTTTCCTTTCTTACTTTACTTCTTCACTTTTCTATAGACTAACTTTCATCTACAAGCATATCTTGACAAACCGAATACAGATTCGTAATTATTATATTATTACGAACATTTTGGATATTCTAACTTATATTTTAGTGCTTGCTACGCAAACTTATCATTAGATTTTCTTTTCTTACTTTACTTCTTCACTTTTCTAAATACTTATTACTTCTCAAAGCATACTCCTTTAAACTGAAATTCTATTTTCCTTTCTTACTTTACTTCTTCACTTTTCTATAGACTAACTTTCATCTACAAGCATATCTTGACAAACCGAATACAGATTCGTAATTATTATATTATTACGAACATTTTGGATATTCTAACTTATATTTTAGTGCTTGCTACGCAAACTTATCATTAGATTTTCTTTTCTTACTTTACTTCTTCACTTTTCTAAATACTTATTACTTCTCAAAGCATACTCCTTTAAACTGAAATTCTATTTTCCTTTCTTACTTTACTTCTTCACTTTTCTATAGACTAACTTTCATCTACAAGCATATCTTGACAAACCGAATACAGATTCGTAATTATTATATTATTACGAACATTTTGGATATTCTAACTTATATTTTAGTGCTTGCTACGCAAACTTATCATTAGATTTTCTTTTCTTACTTTACTTCTTCACTTTTCTAAATACTTATTACTTCTCAAAGCATACTCCTTTAAACTGAAATTCTATTTTCCTTTCTTACTTTACTTCTTCACTTTTCTATAGACTAACTTTCATCTACAAGCATATCTTGACAAACCGAATACAGATTCGTAATTATTATATTATTACGAACATTTTGGATATTCTAACTTATATTTTAGTGCTTGCTACGCAAACTTATCATTAGATTTTCTTTTCTTACTTTACTTCTTCACTTTTCTAAATACTTATTACTTCTCAAAGCATACTACTTAAAACTGAAACTCTATTTTCCTTTCTTACTTTACTTCTTCACTTTTCTAAATACTTATTACTTCTCAAAGCATACTACTTAAAACTGAAACTCTATTTTCCTTTCTTACTTTACTTCTTCACTTTTCTATAGACTAACTTTCATCTACAAGCATATCTTGACAAACCGAATACAGATTCGTAATTATTATATTATTACGAACATTTTGGATATTCTAACTTATATTTTAGTGCTTGCTACGCAAACTTATCATTAGATTTTCTTTTCTTACTTTACTTCTTCACTTTTCTAAATACTTATTACTTCTCAAAGCATACTCCTTTAAACTGAAATTCTATTTTCCTTTCTTACTTTACTTCTTCACTTTTCTATAGACTAACTTTCATCTACAAGCATATCTTGACAAACCGAATACAGATTCGTAATTATTATATTATTACGAACATTTTGGATATTCTAACTTATATTTTAGTGCTTGCTACGCAAACTTATCATTAGATTTTCTTTTCTTACTTTACTTCTTCACTTTTCTAAATACTTATTACTTCTCAAAGCATACTCCTTTAAACTGAAATTCTATTTTCCTTTCTTACTTTACTTCTTCACTTTTCTATAGACTAACTTTCATCTACAAGCATATCTTGACAAACCGAATACAGATTCGTAATTATTATATTATTACGAACATTTTGGATATTCTAACTTATATTTTAGTGCTTGCTACGCAAACTTATCATTAGATTTTCTTTTCTTACTTTACTTCTTCACTTTTCTAAATACTTATTACTTCTCAAAGCATACTACTTAAAACTGAAACTCTATTTTCCTTTCTTACTTTACTTCTTCACTTTTCTAAATACTTATTACTTCTCAAAGCATACTACTTAAAACTGAAACTCTATTTTCCTTTCTTACTTTACTTCTTCACTTTTCTATAGACTAACTTTCATCTACAAGCATATCTTGACAAACCGAATACAGATTCGTAATTATTATATTATTACGAACATTTTGGATATTCTAACTTATATTTTAGTGCTTGCTACGCAAACTTATCATTAGATTTTCTTTTCTTACTTTACTTCTTCACTTTTCTAAATACTTATTACTTCTCAAAGCATACTCCTTTAAACTGAAATTCTATTTTCCTTTCTTACTTTACTTCTTCACTTTTCTATAGACTAACTTTCATCTACAAGCATATCTTGACAAACCGAATACAGATTCGTAATTATTATATTATTACGAACATTTTGGATATTCTAACTTATATTTTAGTGCTTGCTACGCAAACTTATCATTAGATTTTCTTTTCTTACTTTACTTCTTCACTTTTCTAAATACTTATTACTTCTCAAAGCATACTCCTTTAAACTGAAATTCTATTTTCCTTTCTTACTTTACTTCTTCACTTTTCTATAGACTAACTTTCATCTACAAGCATATCTTGACAAACCGAATACAGATTCGTAATTATTATATTATTACGAACATTTTGGATATTCTAACTTATATTTTAGTGCTTGCTACGCAAACTTATCATTAGATTTTCTTTTCTTACTTTACTTCTTCACTTTTCTAAATACTTATTACTTCTCAAAGCATACTCCTTTAAACTGAAATTCTATTTTCCTTTCTTACTTTACTTCTTCACTTTTCTATAGACTAACTTTCATCTACAAGCATATCTTGACAAACCGAATACAGATTCGTAATTATTATATTATTACGAACATTTTGGATATTCTAACTTATATTTTAGTGCTTGCTACGCAAACTTATCATTAGATTTTCTTTTCTTACTTTACTTCTTCACTTTTCTAAATACTTATTACTTCTCAAAGCATACTACTTAAAACTGAAACTCTATTTTCCTTTCTTACTTTACTTCTTCACTTTTCTAAATACTTATTACTTCTCAAAGCATACTCCTTAAACTGAAATTCTATTTTCCTTTCTTACTTTACTTCTTCACTTTTCTATAGACTAACTTTCATCTACAAGCATATCTTGACAAACCGAATACAGATTCGTAATTATTATATTATTACGAACATTTTGGATATTCTAACTTATATTTTAGTGCTTGCTACGCAAACTTATCATTAGATTTTCTTTTCTTACTTTACTTCTTCACTTTTCTAAATACTTATTACTTCTCAAAGCATACTCCTTTAAACTGAAATTCTATTTTCCTTTCTTACTTTACTTCTTCACTTTTCTATAGACTAACTTTCATCTACAAGCATATCTTGACAAACCGAATACAGATTCGTAATTATTATATTATTACGAACATTTTGGATATTCTAACTTATATTTTAGTGCTTGCTACGCAAACTTATCATTAGATTTTCTTTTCTTACTTTACTTCTTCACTTTTCTAAATACTTATTACTTCTCAAAGCATACTACTTAAAACTGAAACTCTATTTTCCTTTCTTACTTTACTTCTTCACTTTTCTAAATACTTATTACTTCTCAAAGCATACTACTTAAAACTGAAACTCTATTTTCCTTTCTTACTTTACTTCTTCACTTTTCTATAGACTAACTTTCATCTACAAGCATATCTTGACAAACCGAATACAGATTCGTAATTATTATATTATTACGAACATTTTGGATATTCTAACTTATATTTTAGTGCTTGCTACGCAAACTTATCATTAGATTTTCTTTTCTTACTTTACTTCTTCACTTTTCTAAATACTTATTACTTCTCAAAGCATACTACTTAAAACTGAAACTCTATTTTCCTTTCTTACTTTACTTCTTCACTTAGAAAAGTGAAGAAGTAAAGTAAGAAAGGAAAATAGAGTTTCAGTTTTAAGTAGTATGCTTTGAGAAGTAATAAGTATTTAGAAAAGTGAAGAAGTAAAGTAAGAAAAGAAAATCTAATGATAAGTTTGCGTAGCAAGCACTAAAATATAAGTTAGAATATCCAAAATGTTCGTAATAATATAATAATTACGAATCTGTATTCGGTTTGTCAAGATATGCTTGTAGATGAAAGTTAGTCTATAGAAAAGTGAAGAAGTAAAGTAAGAAAGGAAAATAGAGTTTCAGTTTTAAGTAGTATGCTTTGAGAAGTAATAAGTATTTAGAAAAGTGAAGAAGTAAAGTAAGAAAGGAAAATAGAGTTTCAGTTTTAAGTAGTATGCTTTGAGAAGTAATAAGTATTTAGAAAAGTGAAGAAGTAAAGTAAGAAAAGAAAATCTAATGATAAGTTTGCGTAGCAAGCACTAAAATATAAGTTAGAATATCCAAAATGTTCGTAATAATATAATAATTACGAATCTGTATTCGGTTTGTCAAGATATGCTTGTAGATGAAAGTTAGTCTATAGAAAAGTGAAGAAGTAAAGTAAGAAAGGAAAATAGAATTTCAGTTTAAAGGAGTATGCTTTGAGAAGTAATAAGTATTTAGAAAAGTGAAGAAGTAAAGTAAGAAAAGAAAATCTAATGATAAGTTTGCGTAGCAAGCACTAAAATATAAGTTAGAATATCCAAAATGTTCGTAATAATATAATAATTACGAATCTGTATTCGGTTTGTCAAGATATGCTTGTAGATGAAAGTTAGTCTATAGAAAAGTGAAGAAGTAAAGTAAGAAAGGAAAATAGAATTTCAGTTTAAAGGAGTATGCTTTGAGAAGTAATAAGTATTTAGAAAAGTGAAGAAGTAAAGTAAGAAAGGAAAATAGAGTTTCAGTTTTAAGTAGTATGCTTTGAGAAGTAATAAGTATTTAGAAAAGTGAAGAAGTAAAGTAAGAAAGAAAATCTAATGATAAGTTTTGCGTAGCAAGCACTAAAATATAAGTTAGAATATCCAAAATGTTCGTAATAATATAATAATTACGAATCTGTATTCGGTTTGTCAAGATATGCTTGTAGATGAAAGTTAGTCTATAGAAAAGTGAAGAAGTAAAGTAAGAAAGGAAAATAGAATTTCAGTTTAAAGGAGTATGCTTTGAGAAGTAATAAGTATTTAGAAAAGTGAAGAAGTAAAGTAAGAAAAGAAAATCTAATGATAAGTTTGCGTAGCAAGCACTAAAATATAAGTTAGAATATCCAAAATGTTCGTAATAATATAATAATTACGAATCTGTATTCGGTTTGTCAAGATATGCTTGTAGATGAAAGTTAGTCTATAGAAAAGTGAAGAAGTAAAGTAAGAAAGGAAAATAGAATTTCAGTTTAAAGGAGTATGCTTTGAGAAGTAATAAGTATTTAGAAAAGTGAAGAAGTAAAGTAAGAAAAGAAAATCTAATGATAAGTTTGCGTAGCAAGCACTAAAATATAAGTTAGAATATCCAAAATGTTCGTAATAATATAATAATTACGAATCTGTATTCGGTTTGTCAAGATATGCTTGTAGATGAAAGTTAGTCTATAGAAAAGTGAAGAAGTAAAGTAAGAAAGGAAAATAGAATTTCAGTTTAAAGGAGTATGCTTTGAGAAGTAATAAGTATTTAGAAAAGTGAAGAAGTAAAGTAAGAAAAGAAAATCTAATGATAAGTTTGCGTAGCAAGCACTAAAATATAAGTTAGAATATCCAAATGTTCGTAATAATATAATAATTACGAATCTGTATTCGGTTTGTCAAGATATGCTTGTAGATGAAAGTTAGTCTATAGAAAAGTGAAGAAGTAAAGTAAGAAAGGAAAATAGAGTTTCAGTTTTAAGTAGTATGCTTTGAGAAGTAATAAGTATTTAGAAAAGTGAAGAAGTAAAGTAAGAAAGGAAAATAGAGTTTCAGTTTTAAGTAGTATGCTTTGAGAAGTAATAAGTATTTAGAAAAGTGAAGAAGTAAAGTAAGAAAAGAAAATCTAATGATAAGTTTGCGTAGCAAGCACTAAAATATAAGTTAGAATATCCAAAATGTTCGTAATAATATAATAATTACGAATCTGTATTCGGTTTGTCAAGATATGCTTGTAGATGAAAGTTAGTCTATAGAAAAGTGAAGAAGTAAAGTAAGAAAGGAAAATAGAATTTCAGTTTAAAGGAGTATGCTTTGAGAAGTAATAAGTATTTAGAAAAGTGAAGAAGTAAAGTAAGAAAAGAAAATCTAATGATAAGTTTGCGTAGCAAGCACTAAAATATAAGTTAGAATATCCAAAATGTTCGTAATAATATAATAATTACGAATCTGTATTCGGTTTGTCAAGATATGCTTGTAGATGAAAGTTAGTCTATAGAAAAGTGAAGAAGTAAAGTAAGAAAGGAAAATAGAATTTCAGTTTAAAGGAGTATGCTTTGAGAAGTAATAAGTATTTAGAAAAGTGAAGAAGTAAAGTAAGAAAAGAAAATCTAATGATAAGTTTGCGTAGCAAGCACTAAAATATAAGTTAGAATATCCAAAATGTTCGTAATAATATAATAATTACGAATCTGTATTCGGTTTGTCAAGATATGCTTGTAGATGAAAGTTAGTCTATAGAAAAGTGAAGAAGTAAAGTAAGAAAGGAAAATAGAGTTTCAGTTTTAAGTAGTATGCTTTGAGAAGTAATAAGTATTTAGAAAAGTGAAGAAGTAAAGTAAGAAAGGAAAATAGAGTTTCAGTTTTAAGTAGTATGCTTTGAGAAGTAATAAGTATTTAGAAAAGTGAAGAAGTAAAGTAAGAAAAGAAAATCTAATGATAAGTTTGCGTAGCAAGCACTAAAATATAAGTTAGAATATCCAAAATGTTCGTAATAATATAATAATTACGAATCTGTATTCGGTTTGTCAAGATATGCTTGTAGATGAAAGTTAGTCTATAGAAAAGTGAAGAAGTAAAGTAAGAAAGGAAAATAGAATTTCAGTTTAAAGGAGTATGCTTTGAGAAGTAATAAGTATTTAGAAAAGTGAAGAAGTAAAGTAAGAAAAGAAAATCTAATGATAAGTTTGCGTAGCAAGCACTAAAATATAAGTTAGAATATCCAAAATGTTCGTAATAATATAATAATTACGAATCTGTATTCGGTTTGTCAAGATATGCTTGTAGATGAAAGTTAGTCTATAGAAAAGTGAAGAAGTAAAGTAAGAAAGGAAAATAGAATTTCAGTTTAAAGGAGTATGCTTTGAGAAGTAATAAGTATTTAGAAAAGTGAAGAAGTAAAGTAAGAAAAGAAAATCTAATGATAAGTTTGCGTAGCAAGCACTAAAATATAAGTTAGAATATCCAAAATGTTCGTAATAATATAATAATTACGAATCTGTATTCGGTTTGTCAAGATATGCTTGTAGATGAAAGTTAGTCTATAGAAAAGTGAAGAAGTAAAGTAAGAAAGGAAAATAGAATTTCAGTTTAAAGGAGTATGCTTTGAGAAGTAATAAGTATTTAGAAAAGTGAAGAAGTAAAGTAAGAAAAGAAAATCTAATGATAAGTTTGCGTAGCAAGCACTAAAATATAAGTTAGAATATCCAAAATGTTCGTAATAATATAATAATTACGAATCTGTATTCGGTTTGTCAAGATATGCTTGTAGATGAAAGTTAGTCTATAGAAAAGTGAAGAAGTAAAGTAAGAAAGGAAAATAGAATTTCAGTTTAAAGGAGTATGCTTTGAGAAGTAATAAGTATTTAGAAAAGTGAAGAAGTAAAGTAAGAAAAGAAAATCTAATGATAAGTTTGCGTAGCAAGCACTAAAATATAAGTTAGAATATCCAAAATGTTCGTAATAATATAATAATTACGAATCTGTATTCGGTTTGTCAAGATATGCTTGTTAGATGAAAGTTAGTCTATAGAAAAGTGAAGAAGTAAAGTAAGAAAGGAAATAGAATTTCAGTTTAAAGGAGTATGCTTTGAGAAGTAATAAGTATTTAGAAAAGTGAAGAAGTAAAGTAAGAAAAGAAAATCTAATGATAAGTTTGCGTAGCAAGCACTAAAATATAAGTTAGAATATCCAAAATGTTCGTAATAATATAATAATTACGAATCTGTATTCGGTTTGTCAAGATATGCTTGTAGATGAAAGTTAGTCTATAGAAAAGTGAAGAAGTAAAGTAAGAAAGGAAAATAGAATTTCAGTTTAAAGGAGTATGCTTTGAGAAGTAATAAGTATTTAGAAAAGTGAAGAAGTAAAGTAAGAAAAGAAAATCTAATGATAAGTTTGCGTAGCAAGCACTAAAATATAAGTTAGAATATCCAAAATGTTCGTAATAATATAATAATTACGAATCTGTATTCGGTTTGTCAAGATATGCTTGTAGATGAAAGTTAGTCTATAGAAAAGTGAGAAGTAAAGTAAGAAAGGAAAATAGAATTTCAGTTTAAAGGAGTATGCTTTGAGAAGTAATAAGTATTTAGAAAAGTGAAGAAGTAAAGTAAGAAAAGAAAATCTAATGATAAGTTTGCGTAGCAAGCACTAAAATATAAGTTAGAATATCCAAAATGTTCGTAATAATATAATAATTACGAATCTGTATTCGGTTTGTCAAGATATGCTTGTAGATGAAAGTTAGTCTATAGAAAAGTGAAGAAGTAAAGTAAGAAAGGAAAATAGAATTTCAGTTTAAAGGAGTATGCTTTGAGAAGTAATAAGTATTTAGAAAAGTGAAGAAGTAAAGTAAGAAAAGAAAATCTAATGATAAGTTTGCGTAGCAAGCACTAAAATATAAGTTAGAATATCCAAAATGTTCGTAATAATATAATAATTACGAATCTGTATTCGGTTTGTCAAGATATGCTTGTAGATGAAAGTTAGTCTATAGAAAAGTGAAGAAGTAAAGTAAGAAAGGAAAATAGAGTTTCAGTTTTAAGTAGTATGCTTTGAGAAGTAATAAGTATTTAGAAAAGTGAAGAAGTAAAGTAAGAAAGGAAAATAGAGTTTCAGTTTTAAGTAGTATGCTTTGAGAAGTAATAAGTATTTAGAAAAGTGAAGAAGTAAAGTAAGAAAAGAAAATCTAATGATAAGTTTGCGTAGCAAGCACTAAAATATAAGTTAGAATATCCAAAATGTTCGTAATAATATAATAATTACGAATCTGTATTCGGTTTGTCAAGATATGCTTGTAGATGAAAGTTAGTCTATAGAAAAGTGAAGAAGTAAAGTAAGAAAGGAAAATAGAATTTCAGTTTAAAGGAGTATGCTTTGAGAAGTAATAAGTATTTAGAAAAGTGAAGAAGTAAAGTAAGAAAAGAAAATCTAATGATAAGTTTGCGTAGCAAGCACTAAAATATAAGTTAGAATATCCAAAATGTTCGTAATAATATAATAATTACGAATCTGTATTCGGTTTGTCAAGATATGCTTGTAGATGAAAGTTAGTCTATAGAAAAGTGAAGAAGTAAAGTAAGAAAGGAAAATAGAATTTCAGTTTAAAGGAGTATGCTTTGAGAAGTAATAAGTATTTAGAAAAGTGAAGAAGTAAAGTAAGAAAAGAAAATCTAATGATAAGTTTGCGTAGCAAGCACTAAAATATAAGTTAGAATATCCAAAATGTTCGTAATAATATAATAATTACGAATCTGTATTCGGTTTGTCAAGATATGCTTGTAGATGAAAGTTAGTCTATAGAAAAGTGAAGAAGTAAAGTAAGAAAGGAAAATAGAATTTCAGTTTAAAGGAGTATGCTTTGAGAAGTAATAAGTATTTAGAAAAGTGAAGAAGTAAGTAAGAAAAGAAAATCTAATGATAAGTTTGCGTAGCAAGCACTAAAATATAAGTTAGAATATCCAAAATGTTCGTAATAATATAATAATTACGAATCTGTATTCGGTTTGTCCAAGATATGCTTGTAGATGAAAGTTAGTCTATAGAAAAGTGAAGAAGTAAAGTAAGAAAGGAAAATAGAATTTCAGTTTAAAGGAGTATGCTTTGAGAAGTAATAAGTATTTAGAAAAGTGAAGAAGTAAAGTAAGAAAAGAAAATCTAATGATAAGTTTGCGTAGCAAGCACTAAAATATAAGTTAGAATATCCAAAATGTTCGTAATAATATAATAATTACGAATCTGTATTCGGTTTGTCAAGATATGCTTGTAGATGAAAGTTAGTCTATAGAAAAGTGAAGAAGTAAAGTAAGAAAGGAAAATAGAATTTCAGTTTAAAGGAGTATGCTTTGAGAAGTAATAAGTATTTAGAAAAGTGAAGAAGTAAAGTAAGAAAAGAAAATCTAATGATAAGTTTGCGTAGCAAGCACTAAAATATAAGTTAGAATATCCAAAATGTTCGTAATAATATAATAATTACGAATCTGTATTCGGTTTGTCAAGATATGCTTGTAGATGAAAGTTAGTCTATAGAAAAGTGAAGAAGTAAAGTAAGAAAGGAAAATAGAGTTTCAGTTTTAAGTAGTATGCTTTGAGAAGTAATAAGTATTTAGAAAAGTGAAGAAGTAAAGTAAGAAAGGAAAATAGAGTTTCAGTTTTAAGTAGTATGCTTTGAGAAGTAATAAGTATTTAGAAAAGTGAAGAAGTAAAGTAAGAAAAGAAAATCTAATGATAAGTTTGCGTAGCAAGCACTAAAATATAAGTTAGAATATCCAAAATGTTCGTAATAATATAATAATTACGAATCTGTATTCGGTTTGTCAAGATATGCTTGTAGATGAAAGTTAGTCTATAGAAAAGTGAAGAAGTAAAGTAAGAAAGGAAAATAGAATTTCAGTTTAAAGGAGTATGCTTTGAGAAGTAATAAGTATTTAGAAAAGTGAAGAAGTAAAGTAAGAAAAGAAAATCTAATGATAAGTTTGCGTAGCAAGCACTAAAATATAAGTTAGAATATCCAAAATGTTCGTAATAATATAATAATTACGAATCTGTATTCGGTTTGTCAAGATATGCTTGTAGATGAAAGTTAGTCTATAGAAAAGTGAAGAAGTAAAGTAAGAAAGGAAAATAGAATTTCAGTTTAAAGGAGTATGCTTTGAGAAGTAATAAGTATTTAGAAAAGTGAAGAAGTAAAGTAAGAAAAGAAAATCTAATGATAAGTTTGCGTAGCAAGCACTAAAATATAAGTTAGAATATCCAAAATGTTCGTAATAATATAATAATTACGAATCTGTATTCGGTTTGTCAAGATATGCTTGTAGATGAAAGTTAGTCTATAGAAAAGTGAAGAAGTAAAGTAAGAAAGGAAAATAGAATTTCAGTTTAAAGGAGTATGCTTTGAGAAGTAATAAGTATTTAGAAAAGTGAAGAAGTAAAGTAAGAAAAGAAAATCTAATGATAAGTTTGCGTAGCAAGCACTAAAATATAAGTTAGAATATCCAAAATGTTCGTAATAATATAATAATTACGAATCTGTATTCGGTTTGTCAAGATATGCTTGTAGATGAAAGTTAGTCTATAGAAAAGTGAAGAAGTAAAGTAAGAAAGGAAAATAGAGTTTCAGTTTTAAGTAGTATGCTTTGAGAAGTAATAAGTATTTAGAAAAGTGAAGAAGTAAAGTAAGAAAGGAAAATAGAGTTTCAGTTTAAGTAGTATGCTTTGAGAAGTAATAAGTATTTAGAAAAGTGAAGAAGTAAAGTAAGAAAAGAAAATCTAATGATAAGTTTGCGTAGCAAGCACTAAAATATAAGTTAGAATATCCAAAATGTTCGTAATAATATAATAATTACGAATCTGTATTCGGTTTGTCAAGATATGCTTGTAGATGAAAGTTAGTCTATAGAAAAGTGAAGAAGTAAAGTAAGAAAGGAAAATAGAATTTCAGTTTAAAGGAGTATGCTTTGAGAAGTAATAAGTATTTAGAAAAGTGAAGAAGTAAAGTAAGAAAAGAAAATCTAATGATAAGTTTGCGTAGCAAGCACTAAAATATAAGTTAGAATATCCAAAATGTTCGTAATAATATAATAATTACGAATCTGTATTCGGTTTGTCAAGATATGCTTGTAGATGAAAGTTAGTCTATAGAAAAGTGAAGAAGTAAAGTAAGAAAGGAAAATAGAGTTTCAGTTTTAAGTAGTATGCTTTGAGAAGTAATAAGTATTTAGAAAAGTGAAGAAGTAAAGTAAGAAAGGAAAATAGAGTTTCAGTTTTAAGTAGTATGCTTTGAGAAGTAATAAGTATTTAGAAAAGTGAAGAAGTAAAGTAAGAAAAGAAAATCTAATGATAAGTTTGCGTAGCAAGCACTAAAATATAAGTTAGAATATCCAAAATGTTCGTAATAATATAATAATTACGAATCTGTATTCGGTTTGTCAAGATATGCTTGTAGATGAAAGTTAGTCTATAGAAAAGTGAAGAAGTAAAGTAAGAAAGGAAAATAGAATTTCAGTTTAAAGGAGTATGCTTTGAGAAGTAATAAGTATTTAGAAAAGTGAAGAAGTAAAGTAAGAAAAGAAAATCTAATGATAAGTTTGCGTAGCAAGCACTAAAATATAAGTTAGAATATCCAAAATGTTCGTAATAATATAATAATTACGAATCTGTATTCGGTTTGTCAAGATATGCTTGTAGATGAAAGTTAGTCTATAGAAAAGTGAAGAAGTAAAGTAAGAAAGGAAAATAGAATTTCAGTTTAAAGGAGTATGCTTTGAGAAGTAATAAGTATTTAGAAAAGTGAAGAAGTAAAGTAAGAAAAGAAAATCTAATGATAAGTTTGCGTAGCAAGCACTAAAATATAAGTTAGAATATCCAAAATGTTCGTAATAATATAATAATTACGAATCTGTATTCGGTTTGTCAAGATATGCTTGTAGATGAAAGTTAGTCTATAGAAAAGTGAAGAAGTAAAGTAAGAAAGGAAAATAGAGTTTCAGTTTTAAGTAGTATGCTTTGAGAAGTAATAAGTATTTAGAAAAGTGAAGAAGTAAAGTAAGAAAGGAAAATAGAGTTTCAGTTTTAAGTAGTATGCTTTGAGAAGTAATAAGTATTTAGAAAAGTGAAGAAGTAAAGTAAGAAAAGAAAATCTAATGATAAGTTTGCGTAGCAAGCACTAAAATATAAGTTAGAATATCCAAAATGTTCGTAATAATATAATAATTACGAATCTGTATTCGGTTTGTCAAGATATGCTTGTAGATGAAAGTTAGTCTATAGAAAAGTGAAGAAGTAAAGTAAGAAAGGAAAATAGAATTTCAGTTTAAAGGAGTATGCTTTGAGAAGTAATAAGTATTTAGAAAAGTGAAGAAGTAAAGTAAGAAAAGAAAATCTAATGATAAGTTTGCGTAGCAAGCACTAAAATATAAGTTAGAATATCCAAAATGTTCGTAATAATATAATAATTACGAATCTGTATTCGGTTTGTCAAGATATGCTTGTAGATGAAAGTTAGTCTATAGAAAAGTGAAGAAGTAAAGTAAGAAAGGAAAATAGAATTTCAGTTTAAAGGAGTATGCTTTGAGAAGTAATAAGTATTTAGAAAAGTGAAGAAGTAAAGTAAGAAAAGAAAATCTAATGATAAGTTTGCGTAGCAAGCACTAAAATATAAGTTAGAATATCCAAAATGTTCGTAATAATATAATAATTACGAATCTGTATTCGGTTTGTCAAGATATGCTTGTAGATGAAAGTTAGTCTATAGAAAAGTGAAGAAGTAAAGTAAGAAAGGAAAATAGAATTTCAGTTTAAAGGAGTATGCTTTGAGAAGTAATAAGTATTTAGAAAAGTGAAGAAGTAAAGTAAGAAAAGAAAATCTAATGATAAGTTTGCGTAGCAAGCACTAAAATATAAGTTAGAATATCCAAAATGTTCGTAATAATATAATAATTACGAATCTGTATTCGGTTTGTCAAGATATGCTTGTAGATGAAAGTTAGTCTATAGAAAAGTGAAGAAGTAAAGTAAGAAAGGAAAATAGAGTTTCAGTTTTAAGTAGTATGCTTTGAGAAGTAATAAGTATTTAGAAAAGTGAAGAAGTAAAGTAAGAAAGGAAAATAGAGTTTCAGTTTTAAGTAGTATGCTTTGAGAAGTAATAAGTATTTAGAAAAGTGAAGAAGTAAAGTAAGAAAAGAAAATCTAATGATAAGTTTGCGTAGCAAGCACTAAAATATAAGTTAGAATATCCAAAATGTTCGTAATAATATAATAATTACGAATCTGTATTCGGTTTGTCAAGATATGCTTGTAGATGAAAGTTAGTCTATAGAAAAGTGAAGAAGTAAAGTAAGAAAGGAAAATAGAATTTCAGTTTAAAGGAGTATGCTTTGAGAAGTAATAAGTATTTAGAAAAGTGAAGAAGTAAAGTAAGAAAAGAAAATCTAATGATAAGTTTGCGTAGCAAGCACTAAAATATAAGTTAGAATATCCAAAATGTTCGTAATAATATAATAATTACGAATCTGTATTCGGTTTGTCAAGATATGCTTGTAGATGAAAGTTAGTCTATAGAAAAGTGAAGAAGTAAAGTAAGAAAGGAAAATAGAATTTCAGTTTAAAGGAGTATGCTTTGAGAAGTAATAAGTATTTAGAAAAGTGAAGAAGTAAAGTAAGAAAAGAAAATCTAATGATAAGTTTGCGTAGCAAGCACTAAAATATAAGTTAGAATATCCAAAATGTTCGTAATAATATAATAATTACGAATCTGTATTCGGTTTGTCAAGATATGCTTGTAGATGAAAGTTAGTCTATAGAAAAGTGAAGAAGTAAAGTAAGAAAGGAAAATAGAATTTCAGTTTAAAGGAGTATGCTTTGAGAAGTAATAAGTATTTAGAAAAGTGAAGAAGTAAAGTAAGAAAAGAAAATCTAATGATAAGTTTGCGTAGCAAGCACTAAAATATAAGTTAGAATATCCAAAATGTTCGTAATAATATAATAATTACGAATCTGTATTCGGTTTGTCAAGATATGCTTGTAGATGAAAGTTTAGTCTATAGAAAAGTGAAGAAGTAAAGTAAGAAAGGAAAATAGAATTTCAGTTTAAAGGAGTATGCTTTGAGAAGTAATAAGTATTTAGAAAAGTGAAGAAGTAAAGTAAGAAAAGAAAATCTAATGATAAGTTTGCGTAGCAAGCACTAAAATATAAGTTAGAATATCCAAAATGTTCGTAATAATATAATAATTACGAATCTGTATTCGGTTTGTCAAGATATGCTTGTAGATGAAAGTTAGTCTATAGAAAAGTGAAGAAGTAAAGTAAGAAAGGAAAATAGAATTTCAGTTTAAAGGAGTATGCTTTGAGAAGTAATAAGTATTTAGAAAAGTGAAGAAGTAAAGTAAGAAAAGAAAATCTAATGATAAGTTTGCGTAGCAAGCACTAAAATATAAGTTAGAATATCCAAAATGTTCGTAATAATATAATAATTACGAATCTGTATTCGGTTTGTCAAGATATGCTTGTAGATGAAAGTTAGTCTATAGAAAAGTGAAGAAGTAAAGTAAGAAAGGAAAATAGAGTTTCAGTTTTAAGTAGTATGCTTTGAGAAGTAATAAGTATTTAGAAAAGTGAAGAAGTAAAGTAAGAAAGGAAAATAGAGTTTCAGTTTTAAGTAGTATGCTTTGAGAAGTAATAAGTATTTAGAAAAGTGAAGAAGTAAGTAAGAAAAGAAAATCTAATGATAAGTTTGCGTAGCAAGCACTAAAATATAAGTTAGAATATCCAAAATGTTCGTAATAATATAATAATTACGAATCTGTATTCGGTTTGTCAAGATATGCTTGTAGATGAAAGTTAGTCTATAGAAAAGTGAAGAAGTAAAGTAAGAAAGGAAAATAGAATTTCAGTTTAAAGGAGTATGCTTTGAGAAGTAATAAGTATTTAGAAAAGTGAAGAAGTAAAGTAAGAAAAGAAAAATCTAATGATAAGTTTGCGTAGCAAGCACTAAAATATAAGTTAGAATATCCAAAATGTTCGTAATAATATAATAATTACGAATCTGTATTCGGTTTGTCAAGATATGCTTGTAGATGAAAGTTAGTCTATAGAAAAGTGAAGAAGTAAAGTAAGAAAGGAAAATAGAATTTCAGTTTAAAGGAGTATGCTTTGAGAAGTAATAAGTATTTAGAAAAGTGAAGAAGTAAAGTAAGAAAAGAAAATCTAATGATAAGTTTGCGTAGCAAGCACTAAAATATAAGTTAGAATATCCAAAATGTTCGTAATAATATAATAATTACGAATCTGTATTCGGTTTGTCAAGATATGCTTGTAGATGAAAGTTAGTCTATAGAAAAGTGAAGAAGTAAAGTAAGAAAGGAAAATAGAGTTTCAGTTTTAAGTAGTATGCTTTGAGAAGTAATAAGTATTTAGAAAAGTGAAGAAGTAAAGTAAGAAAGGAAAATAGAGTTTCAGTTTTAAGTAGTATGCTTTGAGAAGTAATAAGTATTTAGAAAAGTGAAGAAGTAAAGTAAGAAAAGAAAATCTAATGATAAGTTTGCGTAGCAAGCACTAAAATATAAGTTAGAATATCCAAAATGTTCGTAATAATATAATAATTACGAATCTGTATTCGGTTTGTCAAGATATGCTTGTAGATGAAAGTTAGTCTATAGAAAAGTGAAGAAGTAAAGTAAGAAAGGAAAATAGAATTTCAGTTTAAAGGAGTATGCTTTGAGAAGTAATAAGTATTTAGAAAAGTGAAGAAGTAAAGTAAGAAAAGAAAATCTAATGATAAGTTTGCGTAGCAAGCACTAAAATATAAGTTAGAATATCCAAAATGTTCGTAATAATATAATAATTACGAATCTGTATTCGGTTTGTCAAGATATGCTTGTAGATGAAAGTTAGTCTATAGAAAAGTGAAGAAGTAAAGTAAGAAAGGAAAATAGAATTTCAGTTTAAAGGAGTATGCTTTGAGAAGTAATAAGTATTTAGAAAAGTGAAGAAGTAAAGTAAGAAAAGAAAATCTAATGATAAGTTTGCGTAGCAAGCACTAAAATATAAGTTAGAATATCCAAAATGTTCGTAATAATATAATAATTACGAATCTGTATTCGGTTTGTCAAGATATGCTTGTAGATGAAAGTTAGTCTATAGAAAAGTGAAGAAGTAAAGTAAGAAAGGAAAATAGAATTTCAGTTTAAAGGAGTATGCTTTGAGAAGTAATAAGTATTTAGAAAAGTGAAGAAGTAAAGTAAGAAAAGAAAATCTAATGATAAGTTTGCGTAGCAAGCACTAAAATATAAGTTAGAATATCCAAAATGTTCGTAATAATATAATAATTACGAATCTGTATTCGGTTTGTCAAGATATGCTTGTAGATGAAAGTTAGTCTATAGAAAAGTGAAGAAGTAAAGTAAGAAAGGAAAATAGAATTTCAGTTTAAAGGAGTATGCTTTGAGAAGTAATAAGTATTTAGAAAAGTGAAGAAGTAAAGTAAGAAAAGAAAATCTAATGATAAGTTTGCGTAGCAAGCACTAAAATATAAGTTAGAATATCCAAAATGTTCGTAATAATATAATAATTACGAATCTGTATTCGGTTTGTCAAGATATGCTTGTAGATGAAAGTTAGTCTATAGAAAAGTGAAGAAGTAAAGTAAGAAAGGAAAATAGAATTTCAGTTTAAAGGAGTATGCTTTGAGAAGTAATAAGTATTTAGAAAAGTGAAGAAGTAAAGTAAGAAAAGAAAATCTAATGATAAGTTTGCGTAGCAAGCACTAAAATATAAGTTAGAATATCCAAAATGTTCGTAATAATATAATAATTACGAATCTGTATTCGGTTTGTCAAGATATGCTTGTAGATGAAAGTTAGTCTATAGAAAAGTGAAGAAGTAAAGTAAGAAAGGAAAATAGAGTTTCAGTTTTAAGTAGTATGCTTTGAGAAGTAATAAGTATTTAGAAAAGTGAAGAAGTAAAGTAAGAAAAGAAAATCTAATGATAAGTTTGCGTAGCAAGCACTAAAATATAAGTTAGAATATCCAAAATGTTCGTAATAATATAATAATTACGAATCTGTATTCGGTTTGTCAAGATATGCTTGTAGATGAAAGTTAGTCTATAGAAAAGTGAAGAAGTAAAGTAAGAAAGGAAAATAGAATTTCAGTTTAAAGGAGTATGCTTTGAGAAGTAATAAGTATTTAGAAAAGTGAAGAAGTAAAGTAAGAAAAGAAAATCTAATGATAAGTTTGCGTAGCAAGCACTAAAATATAAGTTAGAATATCCAAAATGTTCGTAATAATATAATAATTACGAATCTGTATTCGGTTTGTCAAGATATGCTTGTAGATGAAAGTTAGTCTATAGAAAAGTGAAGAAGTAAAGTAAGAAAGGAAAATAGAATTTCAGTTTAAAGGAGTATGCTTTGAGAAGTAATAAGTATTTAGAAAAGTGAAGAAGTAAAGTAAGAAAAGAAAATCTAATGATAAGTTTGCGTAGCAAGCACTAAAATATAAGTTAGAATATCCAAAATGTTCGTAATAATATAATAATTACGAATCTGTATTCGGTTTGTCAAGATATGCTTGTAGATGAAAGTTAGTCTATAGAAAAGTGAAGAAGTAAAGTAAGAAAGGAAAATAGAGTTTCAGTTTTAAGTAGTATGCTTTGAGAAGTAATAAGTATTTAGAAAAGTGAAGAAGTAAAGTAAGAAAGGAAAATAGAGTTTCAGTTTTAAGTAGTATGCTTTGAGAAGTAATAAGTATTTAGAAAAGTGAAGAAGTAAAGTAAGAAAAGAAAATCTAATGATAAGTTTGCGTAGCAAGCACTAAAATATAAGTTAGAATATCCAAAATGTTCGTAATAATATAATAATTACGAATCTGTATTCGGTTTGTCAAGATATGCTTGTAGATGAAAGTTAGTCTATAGAAAAGTGAAGAAGTAAAGTAAGAAAGGAAAATAGAATTTCAGTTTAAAGGAGTATGCTTTGAGAAGTAATAAGTATTTAGAAAAGTGAAGAAGTAAAGTAAGAAAAGAAAATCTAATGATAAGTTTGCGTAGCAAGCACTAAAATATAAGTTAGAATATCCAAAATGTTCGTAATAATATAATAATTACGAATCTGTATTCGGTTTGTCAAGATATGCTTGTAGATGAAAGTTAGTCTATAGAAAAGTGAAGAAGTAAAGTAAGAAAGGAAAATAGAATTTCAGTTTAAAGGAGTATGCTTTGAGAAGTAATAAGTATTTAGAAAAGTGAAGAAGTAAAGTAAGAAAAGAAAATCTAATGATAAGTTTGCGTAGCAAGCACTAAAATATAAGTTAGAATATCCAAAATGTTCGTAATAATATAATAATTACGAATCTGTATTCGGTTTGTCAAGATATGCTTGTAGATGAAAGTTAGTCTATAGAAAAGTGAAGAAGTAAAGTAAGAAAGGAAAATAGAATTTCAGTTTAAAGGAGTATGCTTTGAGAAGTAATAAGTATTTAGAAAAGTGAAGAAGTAAAGTAAGAAAAGAAAATCTAATGATAAGTTTGCGTAGCAAGCACTAAAATATAAGTTAGAATATCCAAAATGTTCGTAATAATATAATAATTACGAATCTGTATTCGGTTTGTCAAGATATGCTTGTAGATGAAAGTTAGTCTATAGAAAAGTGAAGAAGTAAAGTAAGAAAGGAAAATAGAGTTTCAGTTTTAAGTAGTATGCTTTGAGAAGTAATAAGTATTTAGAAAAGTGAAGAAGTAAAGTAAGAAAGGAAAATAGAGTTTCAGTTTTAAGTAGTATGCTTTGAGAAGTAATAAGTATTTAGAAAAGTGAAGAAGTAAAGTAAGAAAAGAAAATCTAATGATAAGTTTGCGTAGCAAGCACTAAAATATAAGTTAGAATATCCAAAATGTTCGTAATAATATAATAATTACGAATCTGTATTCGGTTTGTCAAGATATGCTTGTAGATGAAAGTTAGTCTATAGAAAAGTGAAGAAGTAAAGTAAGAAAGGAAAATAGAATTTCAGTTTAAAGGAGTATGCTTTGAGAAGTAATAAGTATTTAGAAAAGTGAAGAAGTAAAGTAAGAAAAGAAAATCTAATGATAAGTTTGCGTAGCAAGCACTAAAATATAAGTTAGAATATCCAAAATGTTCGTAATAATATAATAATTACGAATCTGTATTCGGTTTGTCAAGATATGCTTGTAGATGAAAGTTAGTCTATAGAAAAGTGAAGAAGTAAAGTAAGAAAGGAAAATAGAATTTCAGTTTAAAGGAGTATGCTTTGAGAAGTAATAAGTATTTAGAAAAGTGAAGAAGTAAAGTAAGAAAAGAAAATCTAATGATAAGTTTGCGTAGCAAGCACTAAAATATAAGTTAGAATATCCAAAATGTTCGTAATAATATAATAATTACGAATCTGTATTCGGTTTGTCAAGATATGCTTGTAGATGAAAGTTAGTCTATAGAAAAGTGAAGAAGTAAAGTAAGAAAGGAAAATAGAGTTTCAGTTTTAAGTAGTATGCTTTGAGAAGTAATAAGTATTTAGAAAAGTGAAGAAGTAAAGTAAGAAAGGAAAATAGAGTTTCAGTTTTAAGTAGTATGCTTTGAGAAGTAATAAGTATTTAGAAAAGTGAAGAAGTAAAGTAAGAAAAGAAAATCTAATGATAAGTTTGCGTAGCAAGCACTAAAATATAAGTTAGAATATCCAAAATGTTCGTAATAATATAATAATTACGAATCTGTATTCGGTTTGTCAAGATATGCTTGTAGATGAAAGTTAGTCTATAGAAAAGTGAAGAAGTAAAGTAAGAAAGGAAAATAGAATTTCAGTTTAAAGGAGTATGCTTTGAGAAGTAATAAGTATTTAGAAAAGTGAAGAAGTAAAGTAAGAAAAGAAAATCTAATGATAAGTTTGCGTAGCAAGCACTAAAATATAAGTTAGAATATCCAAAATGTTCGTAATAATATAATAATTACGAATCTGTATTCGGTTTGTCAAGATATGCTTGTAGATGAAAGTTAGTCTATAGAAAAGTGAAGAAGTAAAGTAAGAAAGGAAAATAGAATTTCAGTTTAAAGGAGTATGCTTTGAGAAGTAATAAGTATTTAGAAAAGTGAAGAAGTAAAGTAAGAAAAGAAAATCTAATGATAAGTTTGCGTAGCAAGCACTAAAATATAAGTTAGAATATCCAAAATGTTCGTAATAATATAATAATTACGAATCTGTATTCGGTTTGTCAAGATATGCTTGTAGATGAAAGTTAGTCTATAGAAAAGTGAAGAAGTAAAGTAAGAAAGGAAAATAGAATTTCAGTTTAAAGGAGTATGCTTTGAGAAGTAATAAGTATTTAGAAAAGTGAAGAAGTAAAGTAAGAAAAGAAAATCTAATGATAAGTTTGCGTAGCAAGCACTAAAATATAAGTTAGAATATCCAAAATGTTCGTAATAATATAATAATTACGAATCTGTATTCGGTTTGTCAAGATATGCTTGTAGATGAAAGTTAGTCTATAGAAAAGTGAAGAAGTAAAGTAAGAAAGGAAAATAGAATTTCAGTTTAAAGGAGTATGCTTTGAGAAGTAATAAGTATTTAGAAAAGTGAAGAAGTAAAGTAAGAAAAGAAAATCTAATGATAAGTTTGCGTAGCAAGCACTAAAATATAAGTTAGAATATCCAAAATGTTCGTAATAATATAATAATTACGAATCTGTATTCGGTTTGTCAAGATATGCTTGTAGATGAAAGTTAGTCTATAGAAAAGTGAAGAAGTAAAGTAAGAAAGGAAAATAGAATTTCAGTTTAAAGGAGTATGCTTTGAGAAGTAATAAGTATTTAGAAAAGTGAAGAAGTAAAGTAAGAAAAGAAAATCTAATGATAAGTTTGCGTAGCAAGCACTAAAATATAAGTTAGAATATCCAAAATGTTCGTAATAATATAATAATTACGAATCTGTATTCGGTTTGTCAAGATATGCTTGTAGATGAAAGTTAGTCTATAGAAAAGTGAAGAAGTAAAGTAAGAAAGGAAAATAGAGTTTCAGTTTTAAGTAGTATGCTTTGAGAAGTAATAAGTATTTAGAAAAGTGAAGAAGTAAAGTAAGAAAAGAAAATCTAATGATAAGTTTGCGTAGCAAGCACTAAAATATAAGTTAGAATATCCAAAATGTTCGTAATAATATAATAATTACGAATCTGTATTCGGTTTGTCAAGATATGCTTGTAGATGAAAGTTAGTCTATAGAAAAGTGAAGAAGTAAAGTAAGAAAGGAAAATAGAATTTCAGTTTAAAGGAGTATGCTTTGAGAAGTAATAAGTATTTAGAAAAGTGAAGAAGTAAAGTAAGAAAAGAAAATCTAATGATAAGTTTGCGTAGCAAGCACTAAAATATAAGTTAGAATATCCAAAATGTTCGTAATAATATAATAATTACGAATCTGTATTCGGTTTGTCAAGATATGCTTGTAGATGAAAGTTAGTCTATAGAAAAGTGAAGAAGTAAAGTAAGAAAGGAAAATAGAATTTCAGTTTAAAGGAGTATGCTTTGAGAAGTAATAAGTATTTAGAAAAGTGAAGAAGTAAAGTAAGAAAAGAAAATCTAATGATAAGTTTGCGTAGCAAGCACTAAAATATAAGTTAGAATATCCAAAATGTTCGTAATAATATAATAATTACGAATCTGTATTCGGTTTGTCAAGATATGCTTGTAGATGAAAGTTAGTCTATAGAAAAGTGAAGAAGTAAAGTAAGAAAGGAAAATAGAGTTTCAGTTTTAAGTAGTATGCTTTGAGAAGTAATAAGTATTTAGAAAAGTGAAGAAGTAAAGTAAGAAAGGAAAATAGAGTTTCAGTTTTAAGTAGTATGCTTTGAGAAGTAATAAGTATTTAGAAAAGTGAAGAAGTAAAGTAAGAAAAGAAAATCTAATGATAAGTTTGCGTAGCAAGCACTAAAAATATAAGTTAGAATATCCAAAATGTTCGTAATAATATAATAATTACGAATCTGTATTCGGTTTGTCAAGATATGCTTGTAGATGAAAGTTAGTCTATAGAAAAGTGAAGAAGTAAAGTAAGAAAGGAAAATAGAATTTCAGTTTAAAGGAGTATGCTTTGAGAAGTAATAAGTATTTAGAAAAGTGAAGAAGTAAAGTAAGAAAAGAAAATCTAATGATAAGTTTGCGTAGCAAGCACTAAAATATAAGTTAGAATATCCAAAATGTTCGTAATAATATAATAATTACGAATCTGTATTCGGTTTGTCAAGATATGCTTGTAGATGAAAGTTAGTCTATAGAAAAGTGAAGAAGTAAAGTAAGAAAGGAAAATAGAATTTCAGTTTAAAGGAGTATGCTTTGAGAAGTAATAAGTATTTAGAAAAGTGAAGAAGTAAAGTAAGAAAAGAAAATCTAATGATAAGTTTGCGTAGCAAGCACTAAAATATAAGTTAGAATATCCAAAATGTTCGTAATAATATAATAATTACGAATCTGTATTCGGTTTGTCAAGATATGCTTGTAGATGAAAGTTAGTCTATAGAAAAGTGAAGAAGTAAAGTAAGAAAGGAAAATAGAATTTCAGTTTAAAGGAGTATGCTTTGAGAAGTAATAAGTATTTAGAAAAGTGAAGAAGTAAAGTAAGAAAAGAAAATCTAATGATAAGTTTGCGTAGCAAGCACTAAAATATAAGTTAGAATATCCAAAATGTTCGTAATAATATAATAATTACGAATCTGTATTCGGTTTGTCAAGATATGCTTGTAGATGAAAGTTAGTCTATAGAAAAGTGAAGAAGTAAAGTAAGAAAGGAAAATAGAATTTCAGTTTAAAGGAGTATGCTTTGAGAAGTAATAAGTATTTAGAAAAGTGAAGAAGTAAAGTAAGAAAAGAAAATCTAATGATAAGTTTGCGTAGCAAGCACTAAAATATAAGTTAGAATATCCAAAATGTTCGTAATAATATAATAATTACGAATCTGTATTCGGTTTGTCAAGATATGCTTGTAGATGAAAGTTAGTCTATAGAAAAGTGAAGAAGTAAAGTAAGAAAGGAAAATAGAGTTTCAGTTTTAAGTAGTATGCTTTGAGAAGTAATAAGTATTTAGAAAAGTGAAGAAGTAAAGTAAGAAAAGAAAATCTAATGATAAGTTTGCGTAGCAAGCACTAAAATATAAGTTAGAATATCCAAAATGTTCGTAATAATATAATAATTACGAATCTGTATTCGGTTTGTCAAGATATGCTTGTAGATGAAAGTTAGTCTATAGAAAAGTGAAGAAGTAAAGTAAGAAAGGAAAATAGAGTTTCAGTTTTAAGTAGTATGCTTTGAGAAGTAATAAGTATTTAGAAAAGTGAAGAAGTAAAGTAAGAAAAGAAAATCTAATGATAAGTTTGCGTAGCAAGCACTAAAATATAAGTTAGAATATCCAAAATGTTCGTAATAATATAATAATTACGAATCTGTATTCGGTTTGTCAAGATATGCTTGTAGATGAAAGTTAGTCTATAGAAAAGTGAAGAAGTAAAGTAAGAAAGGAAAATAGAATTTCAGTTTAAAGGAGTATGCTTTGAGAAGTAATAAGTATTTAGAAAAGTGAAGAAGTAAAGTAAGAAAAGAAAATCTAATGATAAGTTTGCGTAGCAAGCACTAAAATATAAGTTAGAATATCCAAAATGTTCGTAATAATATAATAATTACGAATCTGTATTCGGTTTGTCAAGATATGCTTGTAGATGAAAGTTAGTCTATAGAAAAGTGAAGAAGTAAAGTAAGAAAGGAAAATAGAATTTCAGTTTAAAGGAGTATGCTTTGAGAAGTAATAAGTATTTAGAAAAGTGAAGAAGTAAAGTAAGAAAAGAAAATCTAATGATAAGTTTGCGTAGCAAGCACTAAAATATAAGTTAGAATATCCAAAATGTTCGTAATAATATAATAATTACGAATCTGTATTCGGTTTGTCAAGATATGCTTGTAGATGAAAGTTAGTCTATAGAAAAGTGAAGAAGTAAAGTAAGAAAGGAAAAATAGAGTTTCAGTTTTAAGTAGTATGCTTTGAGAAGTAATAAGTATTTAGAAAAGTGAAGAAGTAAAGTAAGAAAGGAAAATAGAGTTTCAGTTTTAAGTAGTATGCTTTGAGAAGTAATAAGTATTTAGAAAAGTGAAGAAGTAAAGTAAGAAAAGAAAATCTAATGATAAGTTTGCGTAGCAAGCACTAAAATATAAGTTAGAATATCCAAAATGTTCGTAATAATATAATAATTACGAATCTGTATTCGGTTTGTCAAGATATGCTTGTAGATGAAAGTTAGTCTATAGAAAAGTGAAGAAGTAAAGTAAGAAAGGAAAATAGAATTTCAGTTTAAAGGAGTATGCTTTGAGAAGTAATAAGTATTTAGAAAAGTGAAGAAGTAAAGTAAGAAAAGAAAATCTAATGATAAGTTTGCGTAGCAAGCACTAAAATATAAGTTAGAATATCCAAAATGTTCGTAATAATATAATAATTACGAATCTGTATTCGGTTTGTCAAGATATGCTTGTAGATGAAAGTTAGTCTATAGAAAAGTGAAGAAGTAAAGTAAGAAAGGAAAATAGAATTTCAGTTTAAAGGAGTATGCTTTGAGAAGTAATAAGTATTTAGAAAAGTGAAGAAGTAAAGTAAGAAAAGAAAATCTAATGATAAGTTTGCGTAGCAAGCACTAAAATATAAGTTAGAATATCCAAAATGTTCGTAATAATATAATAATTACGAATCTGTATTCGGTTTGTCAAGATATGCTTGTAGATGAAAGTTAGTCTATAGAAAAGTGAAGAAGTAAAGTAAGAAAGGAAAATAGAATTTCAGTTTAAAGGAGTATGCTTTGAGAAGTAATAAGTATTTAGAAAAGTGAAGAAGTAAAGTAAGAAAAGAAAATCTAATGATAAGTTTGCGTAGCAAGCACTAAAATATAAGTTAGAATATCCAAAATGTTCGTAATAATATAATAATTACGAATCTGTATTCGGTTTGTCAAGATATGCTTGTAGATGAAAGTTAGTCTATAGAAAAGTGAAGAAGTAAAGTAAGAAAGGAAAATAGAGTTTCAGTTTTAAGTAGTATGCTTTGAGAAGTAATAAGTATTTAGAAAAGTGAAGAAGTAAAGTAAGAAAAGAAAATCTAATGATAAGTTTGCGTAGCAAGCACTAAAATATAAGTTAGAATATCCAAAATGTTCGTAATAATATAATAATTACGAATCTGTATTCGGTTTGTCAAGATATGCTTGTAGATGAAAGTTAGTCTATAGAAAAGTGAAGAAGTAAAGTAAGAAAGGAAAATAGAGTTTCAGTTTTAAGTAGTATGCTTTGAGAAGTAATAAGTATTTAGAAAAGTGAAGAAGTAAAGTAAGAAAGGAAAATAGAGTTTCAGTTTTAAGTAGTATGCTTTGAGAAGTAATAAGTATTTAGAAAAGTGAAGAAGTAAAGTAAGAAAAGAAAATCTAATGATAAGTTTGCGTAGCAAGCACTAAAATATAAGTTAGAATATCCAAAATGTTCGTAATAATATAATAATTACGAATCTGTATTCGGTTTGTCAAGATATGCTTGTAGATGAAAGTTAGTCTATAGAAAAGTGAAGAAGTAAAGTAAGAAAGGAAAAT
>CAMPDV010004245.1:0-36922 GCA_946699065.1 Loxodes magnus | reverse complement strand
AGTTAGCCTATAGAAAAGTGAAGAAGTAAAGTAAGAAAAGAATATCTAATGATAAGTTTTCGTAGCAAGCACTAAAATATAAGTTAGAATATCCAAAATGTTAGTAATTAAATAATAATAACGAATCTGTATTCGTTTTGTCAAGATTTGCTTGTAGATGAAAGTTAGCCTATAGAAAAGTGAAGAAGTAAAGTAAGAAAAGAAGATAGAATTTCAGTTTTAAGGAGTATGCTTTGAGAAGTAATAAGTATTAGAAAAGTGAAGAAGTAAAGTAAGAAAAGATTATCTAATGATAAGTTTTCGTAGCAAGCACTAAAATATAAGTTAGAATATCCAAAATGTTAGTAATTAAATAATAATAACGAATCTGTATTCGTTTTGTCAAGATTTGCTTGTAGATGAAAGTTAGCCTATAGAAAAGTGAAGAAGTAAAGTAAGAAAAGAAGATAGAATTTCAGTTTTAAGGAGTATGCTTTGAGAAGTAATAAGTATTAGAAAAGTGAAGAAGTAAAGTAAGAAAAGATTATCTAATGATAAGTTTTCGTAGCAAGCACTAAAATATAAGTTAGAATATCCAAAATGTTAGTAATTAAATAATAATAACGAATCTGTATTCGTTTTGTCAAGATATGCTTGTAGATGAAAGTTAGCCTATAGAAAAGTGAAGAAGTAAAGTAAGAAAAGAAGATAGAATTTCAGTTTTAAGGAGTATGCTTTGAGAAGTAATAAGTATTAGAAAAGTGAAGAAGTAAAGTAAGAAAAGATTATCTAATGATAAGTTTTCGTAGCAAGCACTAAAATATAAGTTAGAATATCCAAATGTTAGTAATTAAATAATAATAACGAATCTGTATTCGTTTTGTCAAGATTTGCTTGTAGATGAAAGTTAGCCTATAGAAAAGTGAAGAAGTAAAGTAAGAAAAGAAGATAGAATTTCAGTTTTAAGGAGTATGCTTTGAGAAGTAATAAGTATTAGAAAAGTGAAGAAGTAAAGTAAGAAAAGATTATCTAATGATAAGTTTTCGTAGCAAGCACTAAAATATAAGTTAGAATATCCAAAATGTTAGTAATTAAATAATAATAACGAATCTGTATTCGTTTTGTCAAGATTTGCTTGTAGATGAAAGTTAGCCTATAGAAAAGTGAAGAAGTAAAGTAAGAAAAGAAGATAGAATTTCAGTTTTAAGGAGTATGCTTTGAGAAGTAATAAGTATTAGAAAAGTGAAGAAGTAAAGTAAGAAAAGATTATCTAATGATAAGTTTTCGTAGCAAGCACTAAAATATAAGTTAGAATATCCAAAATGTTAGTAATTAAATAATAATAACGAATCTGTATTCGTTTTGTCAAGATATGCTTGTAGATGAAAGTTAGCCTATAGAAAAGTGAAGAAGTAAAGTAAGAAAAGAAGATAGAATTTCAGTTTTAAGGAGTATGCTTTGAGAAGTAATAAGTATTAGAAAGTGAAGAAGTAAAGTAAGAAAAGATTATCTAATGATAAGTTTTCGTAGCAAGCACTAAAATATAAGTTAGAATATCCAAAATGTTAGTAATTAAATAATAATAACGAATCTGTATTCGTTTTGTCAAGATATGCTTGTAGATGAAAGTTAGCCTATAGAAAAGTGAAGAAGTAAAGTAAGAAAAGAAGATAGAATTTCAGTTTTAAGGAGTATGCTTTGAGAAGTAATAAGTATTAGAAAAGTGAAGAAGTAAAGTAAGAAAAGAAGATAGAATTTCAGTTTTAAGGAGTATGCTTTGAGAAGTAATAAGTATTAGAAAAGTGAAGAAGTAAAGTAAGAAAAGATTATCTAATGATAAGTTTTCGTAGCAAGCACTAAAATATAAGTTAGAATATCCAAAATGTTAGTAATTAAATAATAATAACGAATCTGTATTCGTTTTGTCAAGATTTGCTTGTAGATGAAAGTTAGCCTATAGAAAAGTGAAGAAGTAAAGTAAGAAAAGAAGATAGAATTTCAGTTTTAAGGAGTATGCTTTGAGAAGTAATAAGTATTAGAAAAGTGAAGAAGTAAAGTAAGAAAGATTATCTAATGATAAGTTTTCGTAGCAAGCACTAAAATATAAGTTAGAATATCCAAAATGTTAGTTCTAATATAATAATTACGAATCTGTATTCGTTTTGTCAAGATATGCTTGTAGATGAAAGTTAGCCTATAGAAAAGTGAAGAAGTAAAGTAAGAAAGAAGATAGAATTTCAGTTTTAAGGAGTATGCTTTGAGAAGTAATAAGTATTAGAAAAGTGAAGAAGTAAAGTAAGAAAAGAAGATAGAATTTCAGTTTTAAGGAGTATGCTTTGAGAAGTAATAAGTATTAGAAAAGTGAAGAAGTAAAGTAAGAAAAGATTATCTAATGATAAGTTTTCGTAGCAAGCACTAAAATATAAGTTAGAATATCCAAAATGTTAGTAATTAAATAATAATAACGAATCTGTATTCGTTTTGTCAAGATTTGCTTGTAGATGAAAGTTAGCCTATAGAAAAGTGAAGAAGTAAAGTAAGAAAAGAAGATAGAATTTCAGTTTTAAGGAGTATGCTTTGAGAAGTAATAAGTATTAGAAAAGTGAAGAAGTAAAGTAAGAAAAGATTATCTAATGATAAGTTTTCGTAGCAAGCACTAAAATATAAGTTAGAATATCCAAAATGTTAGTAATTAAATAATAATAACGAATCTGTATTCGTTTTGTCAAGATTTGCTTGTAGATGAAAGTTAGCCTATAGAAAAGTGAAGAAGTAAAGTAAGAAAGAAGATAGAATTTCAGTTTTAAGGAGTATGCTTTGAGAAGTAATAAGTATTAGAAAAGTGAAGAAGTAAAGTAAGAAAAGATTATCTAATGATAAGTTTTCGTAGCAAGCACTAAAATATAAGTTAGAATATCCAAAATGTTAGTAATTAAATAATAATAACGAATCTGTATTCGTTTTGTCAAGATTTGCTTGTAGATGAAAGTTAGCCTATAGAAAAGTGAAGAAGTAAAGTAAGAAAAGAAGATAGAATTTCAGTTTTAAGGAGTATGCTTTGAGAAGTAATAAGTATTAGAAAAGTGAAGAAGTAAAGTAAGAAAAGATTATCTAATGATAAGTTTTCGTAGCAAGCACTAAAATATAAGTTAGAATATCCAAAATGTTAGTAATTAAATAATAATAACGAATCTGTATTCGTTTTGTCAAGATATGCTTGTAGATGAAAGTTAGCCTATAGAAAAGTGAAGAAGTAAAGTAAGAAAAGAAGATAGAATTTCAGTTTTAAGGAGTATGCTTTGAGAAGTAATAAGTATTTTGAAAAGTGAAGAAGTAAAGTAAGAAAAGAAGATCTAATGATCAGTTTTAAGTAGCAAGCTTCGAAAACTAATAAGAATATCCAAAAGTTAAGTAATTAAAGTAATAATAACGAAGATAGTATTTCAGTTTTAAGATTATGCTTCGTAGATGACTAATAAGCCTATAGAAAAGTGAAGAAGTAAAGTAAGAAAAGAAGATAGAATTTCAGTTTTAAGGAGTATGCTTTGAGAAGTAATAAGTATTAGAAAAGTGAAGAAGTAAAGTAAGAAAAGATTATCTAATGATAAGTTTTCGTAGCAAGCACTAAAATATAAGTTAGAATATCCAAAATGTTAGTAATTAAATAATAATAACGAATCTGTATTCGTTTTGTCAAGATTTGCTTGTAGATGAAAGTTAGCCTATAGAAAAGTGAAGAAGTAAAGTAAGAAAAGAAGATAGAATATCTAGAAGTGATAAAAAGTTAAAGTTAGAATTTCAGTAAGCTTTGAAAGCAATTTCAGTTTTAAGGAATGCTTTGATAATAAGAATATTGAAAAGTGAAGTAATTAAAGTAATAATAACGAATCTAGTATTTCAGTTTTGTCAAGATTATGCTTGTAGATGAAAGTAATAAGCCTATTTAGAAAAGTGAAGAAGTAAAGTAAGAAAAGAAGATAGAATTTCAGTTTAAAGGAGTATGCTTTGAGGAATAAGTATGAAAAGTGAAGAAGTAAAGTAAGAAAAGAAGATAGAATTTCAGTTTTAAGAGATGCTTTGAGAAGTAATAAGTATTAGAAAAGTGAAGAAGTAAAGTAAGAAAAGATTATCTAATGATAAGTTTTCGTAGCAAGCACTAAAATATAAGTTAGAATATCCAAAATGTTAGTAATTAAATAATAATAACGAATCTGTATTCGTTTTGTCAAGATATGCTCGTGTAGATGAAAGTTAGCCTATAGAAAAGTGAAGAAGTAAAGTAAGAAAAGAAGATAGAATTTCAGTTTTAAGGAGTATGCTTTGAGAAGTAATAAGTATTAGAAAAGTGAAGAAGTAAAGTAAGAAAAGATTATCTAATGATAAGTTTTCGTAGCAAGCACTAAAATATAAGTTAGAATATCCAAAATGTTAGTAATTAAATAATAATAACGAATCTGTATTCGTTTTGTCAAGATTTGCTTGTAGATGAAGGTTAGCCTATAGAAAAGTGAAGAAGTAAAGTAAGAAAAGAAGATAGAATTTCAGTTTTAAGGAGTATGCTTTGAGAAGTAATAAGTATTAGAAAAGTGAAGAAGTAAAGTAAGAAAAGATTATCTAATGATAAGTTTTCGTAGCAAGCACTAAAATATAAGTTAGAATATCCAAAATGTTAGTAATTAAATAATAATAACGAATCTGTATTCGTTTTGTCAAGATTGCTTGTAGATGAAAGTTAGCCTATAGAAAAGTGAAGAAGTAAAGTAAGAAAAGAAGATAGAATTTCAGTTTTAAGGAGTATGCTTTGAGAAGTAATAAGTATTAGAAAAGTGAAGAAGTAAAGTAAGAAAAGATTATCTAATGATAAGTTTTCGTAGCAAGCACTAAAATATAAGTTAGAATATCCAAAATGTTAGTAATTAAATAATAATAACGAATCTGTATTCGTTTTGTCAAGATATGCTTGTAGATGAAAGTTAGCCTATAGAAAAGTGAAGAAGTAAAGTAAGAAAAGAAGATAGAATTTCAGTTTTAAGGAGTATGCTTTGAGAAGTAATAAGTATTAGAAAAGTGAAGAAGTAAAGTAAGAAAAGATTATCTAATGATAAGTTTTCGTAGCAAGCACTAAAATATAAGTTAGAATATCCAAAATGTTAGTAATTAAATAATAATAACGAATCTGTATTCGTTTTGTCAAGATTTGCTTGTAGATGAAAGTTAGCCTATAGAAAAGTGAAGAAGTAAAGTAAGAAAAGAAGATAGAATTTCAGTTTTAAGGAGTATGCTTTGAGAAGTAATAAGTATTAGAAAAGTGAAGAAGTAAAGTAAGAAAAGATTATCTAATGATAAGTTTTCGTAGCAAGCACTAAAATATAAGTTAGAATATCCAAAATGTTAGTAATTAAATAATAATAACGAATCTGTATTCGTTTTGTCAAGATATGCTTGTAGATGAAAGTTAGCCTATAGAAAAGTGAAGAAGTAAAGTAAGAAAAGAAGATAGAATTTCAGTTTTAAGGAGTATGCTTTGAGAAGTAATAAGTATTAGAAAAGTGAAGAAGTAAAGTAAGAAAAGATTATCTAATGATAAGCGTAGCAAGCACTAAAATATAAGTTAGAATATCCAAAATGTTAGTAATTAAATAATAATAACGAATCTGTATTCGTTTTGTCAAGATTTGCTTGTAGATGAAAGTTAGCCTATAGAAAAGTGAAGAAGTAAAGTAAGAAAAGAAGATAGAATTTCAGTTTTAAGGAGTATGCTTTGAGAAGTAATAAGTATTAGAAAAGTGAAGAAGTAAAGTAAGAAAAGATTATCTAATGATAAGTTTTCGTAGCAAGCACTAAAATATAAGTTAGAATATCCAAAATGTTAGTAATTAAATAATAATAACGAATCTGTATTCGTTTTGTCAAGATATGCTTGTAGATGAAAGTTAGCCTATAGAAAAGTGAAGAAGTAAAGTAAGAAAAGAAGATAGAATTTCAGTTTTAAGGAGTATGCTTTGAGAAGTAATAAGTATTAGTGAAAAGTGAAGAAGTAAAGTAAGAAAAGATTATCTAATGATAAGTTTTCGTAGCAAGCACTAAAATATAAGTTAGAATATCCAAAATGTTAGTAATTAAATAATAATAACGAATCTGTATTCGTTTTGTCAAGATTTGCTTGTAGATGAAAAGTTAGCCTATAGAAAAGTGAAGAAGTAAAGTAAGAAAAGAAGATAGAATTTCAGTTTTAAGGAGTATGCTTTGAGAAGTAATAAGTATTAGAAAAGTGAAGAAGTAAAGTAAGAAAAGATTATCTAATGATAAGCGTAGCAAGCACTAAAATATAAGTTAGAATATCCAAAATGTTAGTAATTAAATAATAATAACGAATCTGTATTCGTTTTGTCAAGATTTGCTTGTAGATGAAAGTTAGCCTATAGAAAAGTGAAGAAGTAAAGTAAGAAAAGAAGATAGAATTTCAGTTTTAAGGAGTATGCTTTGAGAAGTAATAAGTATTAGAAAAGTGAAGAAGTAAAGTAAGAAAAGATTATCTAATGATAAGTTTTCGTAGCAAGCACTAAAATATAAGTTAGAATATCCAAAATGTTAGTAATTAAATAATAATAACGAATCTGTATTCGTTTTGTCAAGATATGCTTGTAGATGAAAGTTAGCCTATAGAAAAGTGAAGAAGTAAAGTAAGAAAAGAAGATAGAATTTCAGTTTTAAGGAGTATGCTTTGAGAAGTAATAAGTATTAGAAAAGTGAAGAAGTAAAGTAAGAAAAGATTATCTAATGATAAGTTTTCGTAGCAAGCACTAAAATATAAGTTAGAATATCCAAAATGTTAGTAATTAAATAATAATAACGAATCTGTATTCGTTTTGTCAAGATTTGCTTGTAGATGAAAGTTAGCCTATAGAAAAGTGAAGAAGTAAAGTAAGAAAAGAAGATAGAATTTCAGTTTTAAGGAGTATGCTTTGAGAAGTAATAAGTATTAGAAAAGTGAAGAAGTAAAGTAAGAAAAGATTATCTAATGATAAGTTTTCGTAGCAAGCACTAAAATATAAGTTAGAATATCCAAAATGTTAGTAATTAAATAATAATAACGAATCTGTATTCGTTTTGTCAAGATTTGCTTGTAGATGAAAGTTAGCCTATAGAAAAGTGAAGAAGTAAAGTAAGAAAAGAAGATAGAATTTCAGTTTTAAGGAGTATGCTTTGAGAAGTAATAAGTATTAGAAAAGTGAAGAAGTAAAGTAAGAAAAGATTATCTAATGATAAGTTTTCGTAGCAAGCACTAAAATATAAGTTAGAATATCCAAAATGTTAGTAATTAAATAATAATAACGAATCTGTATTCGTTTTGTCAAGATTTGCTTGTAGATGAAAGTTAGCCTATAGAAAAGTGAAGAAGTAAAGTAAGAAAAGAAGATAGAATTTCAGTTTTAAGGAGTATGCTTTGAGAAGTAATAAGTATTTTGAAAAGTGAAGAAGTAAAGTAAGAAAAGAAGATAGAATTTCAGTTTTAAGGAGTATGCTTTGAGAAGTAATTATCTAATGATAAGTTTTCGTAGCAAGCACTAAAATATAAGTTAGAATATCCAAAATGTTAGTAATTAAATAATAATAACGAATCTGTATTCGTTTTGTCAAGATATGCTTGTAGATGAAAGTTAGCCTATAGAAAAGTGAAGAAGTAAAGTAAGAAAAGAAGATAGAATTTCAGTTTTAAGGAGTATGCTTTGAGAAGTAATAAGTATTAGAAAAGTGAAGAAGTAAAGTAAGAAAAGATTATCTAATGATAAGTTTTCGTAGCAAGCACTAAAATATAAGTTAGAATATCCAAAATGTTAGTAATTAAATAATAATAACGAATCTGTATTCGTTTTGTCAAGATTTGCTTGTAGATGAAGGTTAGCCTATAGAAAAGTGAAGAAGTAAAGTAAGAAAAGAAGATAGAATTTCAGTTTTAAGGAGTATGCTTTGAGAAGTAATAAGTATTAGAAAAGTGAAGAAGTAAAGTAAGAAAAGATTATCTAATGATAAGTTTTCGTAGCAAGCACTAAAATATAAGTTAGAATATCCAAAATGTTAGTAATTAAATAATAATAACGAATCTGTATTCGTTTTGTCAAGATTTGCTTGTAGATGAAGGTTAGCCTATAGAAAAGTGAAGAAGTAAAGTAAGAAAAGAAGATAGAATTTCAGTTTTAAGGAGTATGCTTTGAGAAGTAATAAGTATTAGAAAAGTGAAGAAGTAAAGTAAGAAAAGATTATCTAATGATAAGTTTTCGTAGCAAGCACTAAAATATAAGTTAGAATATCCAAAATGTTAGTAATTAAATAATAATAACGAATCTGTATTCGTTTTGTCAAGATATGCTTGTAGATGAAAGTTAGCCTATAGAAAAGTGAAGAAGTAAAGTAAGAAAAGAAGATAGAATTTCAGTTTTAAGGAGTATGCTTTGAGAAGTAATAAGTATTAGAAAAGTGAAGAAGTAAAGTAAGAAAAGATTATCTAATGATAAGTTTTCGTAGCAAGCACTAAAATATAAGTTAGAATATCCAAAATGTTAGTAATTAAATAATAATAACGAATCTGTATTCGTTTTGTCAAGATTTGCTTGTAGATGAAAGTTAGCCTATAGAAAAGTGAAGAAGTAAAGTAAGAAAAGAAGATAGAATTTCAGTTTTAAGGAGTATGCTTTGAGAAGTAATAAGTATTAGAAAAGTGAAGAAGTAAAGTAAGAAAAGATTATCTAATGATAAGTTTTCGTAGCAAGCACTAAAATATAAGTTAGAATATCCAAAATGTTAGTAATTAAATAATAATAACGAATCTGTATTCGTTTTGTCAAGATATGCTTGTAGATGAAAGTTAGCCTATAGAAAAGTGAAGAAGTAAAGTAAGAAAAGAAGATAGAATTTCAGTTTTAAGGAGTATGCTTTGAGAAGTAATAAGTATTAGAAAAGTGAAGAAGTAAAGTAAGAAAAGATTATCTAATGATAAGTTTTCGTAGCAAGCACTAAAATATAAGTTAGAATATCCAAAATGTTAGTAATTAAATAATAATAACGAATCTGTATTCGTTTTGTCAAGATTTGCTTGTAGATGAAAGTTAGCCTATAGAAAAGTGAAGAAGTAAAGTAAGAAAAGAAGATAGAATTTCAGTTTTAAGGAGTATGCTTTGAGAAGTAATAAGTATTAGAAAAGTGAAGAAGTAAAGTAAGAAAGAAGATAGAATTTCAGTTTTAAGGAGTATGCTTTGAGAAGTAATAAGTATTAGAAAGTGAAGAAGTAAAGTAAGAAAAGATTATCTAATGATAAGTTTTCGTAGCAAGCACTAAAATATAAGTTAGAATATCCAAAATGTTAGTAATTAAATAATAATAACGAATCTGTATTCGTTTTGTCAAGATATGCTTGTAGATGAAAGTTAGCCTATAGAAAAGTGAAGAAGTAAAGTAAGAAAAGAAGATAGAATTTCAGTTTTAAGGAGTATGCTTTGAGAAGTAATAAGTATTAGAAAAGTGAAGAAGTAAAGTAAGAAAAGATTATCTAATGATAAGTTTTCGTAGCAAGCACTAAAATATAAGTTAGAATATCCAAAATGTTAGTAATTAAATAATAATAACGAATCTGTATTCGTTTTGTCAAGATTTGCTTGTAGATGAAGGTTAGCCTATAGAAAAGTGAAGAAGTAAAGTAAGAAAAGAAGATAGAATTTCAGTTTTAAGGAGTATGCTTTGAGAAGTAATAAGTATTAGAAAAGTGAAGAAGTAAAGTAAGAAAAGATTATCTAATGATAAGTTTTCGTAGCAAGCACTAAAATATAAGTTAGAATATCCAAAATGTTAGTAATTAAATAATAATAACGAATCTGTATTCGTTTTGTCAAGATTTGCTTGTAGATGAAGGTTAGCCTATAGAAAAGTGAAGAAGTAAAGTAAGAAAAGAAGATAGAATTTCAGTTTTAAGGAGTATGCTTTGAGAAGTAATAAGTATTAGAAAAGTGAAGAAGTAAAGTAAGAAAAGATTATCTAATGATAAGTTTTCGTAGCAAGCACTAAAATATAAGTTAGAATATCCAAAATGTTAGTAATTAAATAATAATAACGAATCTGTATTCGTTTTGTCAAGATTTGCTTGTAGATGAAAGTTAGCCTATAGAAAAGTGAAGAAGTAAAGTAAGAAAAGAAGATAGAATTTCAGTTTTAAGGAGTATGCTTTGAGAAGTAATAAGTATTAGAAAAGTGAAGAAGTAAAGTAAGAAAAGATTATCTAATGATAAGTTTTCGTAGCAAGCACTAAAATATAAGTTAGAATATCCAAAATGTTAGTAATTAAATAATAATAACGAATCTGTATTCGTTTTGTCAAGATTTGCTTGTAGATGAAAGTTAGCCTATAGAAAAGTGAAGAAGTAAAGTAAGAAAAGAAGATAGAATTTCAGTTTTAAGGAGTATGCTTTGAGAAGTAATAAGTATTAGAAAAGTGAAGAAGTAAAGTAAGAAAAGATTATCTAATGATAAGTTTTCGTAGCAAGCACTAAAATATAAGTTAGAATATCCAAAATGTTAGTAATTAAATAATAATAACGAATCTGTATTCGTTTTGTCAAGATATGCTTGTAGATGAAAGTTAGCCTATAGAAAAGTGAAGAAGTAAAGTAAGAAAAGAAGATAGAATTTCAGTTTTAAGGAGTATGCTTTGAGAAGTAATAAGTATTAGAAAAGTGAAGAAGTAAAGTAAGAAAAGATTATCTAATGATAAGTTTTCGTAGCAAGCACTAAAATATAAGTTAGAATATCCAAAATGTTAGTAATTAAATAATAATAACGAATCTGTATTCGTTTTGTCAAGATATGCTTGTAGATGAAAGTTAGCCTATAGAAAAGTGAAGAAGTAAAGTAAGAAAAGAAGATAGAATTTCAGTTTTAAGGAGTATGCTTTGAGAAGTAATAAGTATTAGAAAAGTGAAGAAGTAAAGTAAGAAAAGATTATCTAATGATAAGTTTTCGTAGCAAGCACTAAAATATAAGTTAGAATATCCAAAATGTTAGTAATTAAATAATAATAACGAATCTGTATTCGTTTTGTCAAGATTTGCTTGTAGATGAAAGTTAGCCTATAGAAAAGTGAAGAAGTAAAGTAAGAAAAGAAGATAGAATTTCAGTTTTAAGGAGTATGCTTTGAGAAGTAATAAGTATTAGAAAAGTGAAGAAGTAAAGTAAGAAAAGATTATCTAATGATAAGTTTTCGTAGCAAGCACTAAAATATAAGTTAGAATATCCAAAATGTTAGTAATTAAATAATAATAACGAATCTGTATTCGTTTTGTCAAGATTTGCTTGTAGATGAAAGTTAGCCTATAGAAAAGTGAAGAAGTAAAGTAAGAAAAGAAGATAGAATTTCAGTTTTAAGGAGTATGCTTTGAGAAGTAATAAGTATTAGAAAAGTGAAGAAGTAAAGTAAGAAAAGATTATCTAATGATAAGTTTTCGTAGCAAGCACTAAAATATAAGTTAGAATATCCAAAATGTTAGTAATTAAATAATAATAACGAATCTGTATTCGTTTTGTCAAGATATGCTTGTAGATGAAAGTTAGCCTATAGAAAAGTGAAGAAGTAAAGTAAGAAAAGAAGATAGAATTTCAGTTTTAAGGAGTATGCTTTGAGAAGTAATAAGTATTAGAAAAGTGAAGAAGTAAAGTAAGAAAAGATTATCTAATGATAAGTTTTCGTAGCAAGCACTAAAATATAAGTTAGAATATCCAAAATGTTAGTAATTAAATAATAATAACGAATCTGTATTCGTTTTGTCAAGATATGCTTGTAGATGAAAGTTAGCCTATAGAAAAGTGAAGAAGTAAAGTAAGAAAAGAAGATAGAATTTCAGTTTTAAGGAGTATGCTTTGAGAAGTAATAAGTATTAGAAAAGTGAAGAAGTAAAGTAAGAAAAGATTATCTAATGATAAGTTTTCGTAGCAAGCACTAAAATATAAGTTAGAATATCCAAAATGTTAGTAATTAAATAATAATAACGAATCTGTATTCGTTTTGTCAAGATTGCTTGTAGATGAAAGTTAGCCTATAGAAAAGTGAAGAAGTAAAGTAAGAAAAGATTATCTAATGATAAGTTTTCGTAGCAAGCACTAAAATATAAGTTAGAATATCCAAAATGTTAGTAATTAAATAATAATAACGAATCTGTATTCGTTTTGTCAAGATATGCTTGTAGATGAAAGTTAGCCTATAGAAAAGTGAAGAAGTAAAGTAAGAAAAGAAGATAGAATTTCAGTTTTAAGGAGTATGCTTTGAGAAGTAATAAGTATTAGAAAAGTGAAGAAGTAAAGTAAGAAAAGATTATCTAATGATAAGCGTAGCAAGCACTAAAATATAAGTTAGAATATCCAAAATGTTAGTAATTAAATAATAATAACGAATCTGTATTCGTTTTGTCAAGATATGCTTGTAGATGAAAGTTAGCCTATAGAAAAGTGAAGAAGTAAAGTAAGAAAAGAAGATAGAATTTCAGTTTTAAGGAGTATGCTTTGAGAAGTAATAAGTATTAGAAAAGTGAAGAAGTAAAGTAAGAAAAGATTATCTAATGATAAGTTTTCGTAGCAAGCACTAAAATATAAGTTAGAATATCCAAAATGTTAGTAATTAAATAATAATAACGAATCTGTATTCGTTTTGTCAAGATATGCTTGTAGATGAAAGTTAGCCTATAGAAAAGTGAAGAAGTAAAGTAAGAAAAGAAGATAGAATTTCAGTTTTAAGGAGTATGCTTTGAGAAGTAATAAGTATTAGAAAAGTGAAGAAGTAAAGTAAGAAAAGATTATCTAATGATAAGCGTAGCAAGCACTAAAATATAAGTTAGAATATCCAAAATGTTAGTAATTAAATAATAATAACGAATCTGTATTCGTTTTGTCAAGATTTGCTTGTAGATGAAAGTTAGCCTATAGAAAAGTGAAGAAGTAAAGTAAGAAAAGAAGATAGAATTTCAGTTTTAAGGAGTATGCTTTGAGAAGTAATAAGTATTAGAAAAGTGAAGAAGTAAAGTAAGAAAAGATTATCTAATGATAAGTTTTCGTAGCAAGCACTAAAATATAAGTTAGAATATCCAAAATGTTAGTAATTAAATAATAATAACGAATCTGTATTCGTTTTGTCAAGATATGCTTGTAGATGAAAGTTAGCCTATAGAAAAGTGAAGAAGTAAAGTAAGAAAAGAAGATAGAATTTCAGTTTTAAGGAGTATGCTTTGAGAAGTAATAAGTATTAGAAAAGTGAAGAAGTAAAGTAAGAAAAGATTATCTAATGATAAGCGTAGCAAGCACTAAAATATAAGTTAGAATATCCAAAATGTTAGTAATTAAATAATAATAACGAATCTGTATTCGTTTTGTCAAGATTTGCTTGTAGATGAAAGTTAGCCTATAGAAAAGTGAAGAAGTAAAGTAAGAAAAGAAGATAGAATTTCAGTTTTAAGGAGTATGCTTTGAGAAGTAATAAGTATTAGAAAAGTGAAGAAGTAAAGTAAGAAAAGATTATCTAATGATAAGTTTTCGTAGCAAGCACTAAAATATAAGTTAGAATATCCAAAATGTTAGTAATTAAATAATAATAACGAATCTGTATTCGTTTTGTCAAGATATGCTTGTAGATGAAAGTTAGCCTATAGAAAAGTGAAGAAGTAAAGTAAGAAAAGAAGATAGAATTTCAGTTTTAAGGAGTATGCTTTGAGAAGTAATAAGTATTAGAAAAGTGAAGAAGTAAAGTAAGAAAAGATTATCTAATGATAAGTTTTCGTAGCAAGCACTAAAATATAAGTTAGAATATCCAAAATGTTAGTAATTAAATAATAATAACGAATCTGTATTCGTTTTGTCAAGATATGCTTGTAGATGAAAGTTAGCCTATAGAAAAGTGAAGAAGTAAAGTAAGAAAAGAAGATAGAATTTCAGTTTTAAGGAGTATGCTTTGAGAAGTAATAAGTATTAGAAAAGTGAAGAAGTAAAGTAAGAAAAGATTATCTAATGATAAGTTTTCGTAGCAAGCACTAAAATATAAGTTAGAATATCCAAAATGTTAGTAATTAAATAATAATAACGAATCTGTATTCGTTTTGTCAAGATATGCTTGTAGATGAAAGTTAGCCTATAGAAAAGTGAAGAAGTAAAGTAAGAAAAGAAGATAGAATTTCAGTTTTAAGGAGTATGCTTTGAGAAGTAATAAGTATTAGAAAAGTGAAGAAGTAAAGTAAGAAAAGATTATCTAATGATAAGTTTTCGTAGCAAGCACTAAAATATAAGTTAGAATATCCAAAATGTTAGTAATTAAATAATAATAACGAATCTGTATTCGTTTTGTCAAGATATGCTTGTAGATGAAAGTTAGCCTATAGAAAAGTGAAGAAGTAAAGTAAGAAAAGAAGATAGAATTTCAGTTTTAAGGAGTATGCTTTGAGAAGTAATAAGTATTAGAAAAGTGAAGAAGTAAAGTAAGAAAAGATTATCTAATGATAAGTTTTCGTAGCAAGCACTAAAATATAAGTTAGAATATCCAAAATGTTAGTAATTAAATAATAATAACGAATCTGTATTCGTTTTGTCAAGATATGCTTGTAGATGAAAGTTAGCCTATAGAAAAGTGAAGAAGTAAAGTAAGAAAAGAAGATAGAATTTCAGTTTTAAGGAGTATGCTTTGAGAAGTAATAAGTATTAGAAAAGTGAAGAAGTAAAGTAAGAAAAGATTATCTAATGATAAGTTTTCGTAGCAAGCACTAAAATATAAGTTAGAATATCCAAAATGTTAGTAATTAAATAATAATAACGAATCTGTATTCGTTTTGTCAAGATATGCTTGTAGATGAAAGTTAGCCTATAGAAAAGTGAAGAAGTAAAGTAAGAAAAGAAGATAGAATTTCAGTTTTAAGGAGTATGCTTTGAGAAGTAATAAGTATTAGAAAAGTGAAGAAGTAAAGTAAGAAAAGATTATCTAATGATAAGTTTTCGTAGCAAGCACTAATCTTGACATCCAAAGAATACAGATTCGTTATTATTATTTAATTACTAACATTTTGGATATTCTAACTTATATTTTAGTGCTTGCTACGAAAACTTATCATTAGATAATCTTTTCTTACTTTACTTCTTCACTTTTCTAATACTTATTACTTCTCAAAGCATACTCCTTAAAACTGAAATTCTATCTTCTTTTCTTACTTTACTTCTTCACTTTTCTATAGGCTAACTTTCATCTACAAGCAAATCTTGACAAAACGAATACAGATTCGTTATTATTATTTAATTACTAACATTTTGGATATTCTAACTTATATTTTAGTGCTTGCTACGAAAACTTATCATTAGATAATCTTTTCTTACTTTACTTCTTCACTTTTCTAATACTTATTACTTCTCAAAGCATACTCCTTAAAACTGAAATTCTATCTTCTTTTCTTACTTTACTTCTTCACTTTTCTATAGGCTAACTTTCATCTACAAGCAAATCTTGACAAAACGAATACAGATTCGTTATTATTATTTAATTACTAACATTTTGGATATTCTAACTTATATTTTAGTGCTTGCTACGAAAACTTATCATTAGATAATCTTTTCTTACTTTACTTCTTCACTTTTCTAATACTTATTACTTCTCAAAGCATACTCCTTAAAACTGAAATTCTATCTTCTTTTCTTACTTTACTTCTTCACTTTTCTATAGGCTAACTTTCATCTACAAGCAAATCTTGACAAAACGAATACAGATTCGTTATTATTATTTAATTACTAACATTTTGGATATTCTAACTTATATTTTAGTGCTTGCTACGAAAACTTATCATTAGATAATCTTTTCTTACTTTACTTCTTCACTTTTCTAATACTTATTACTTCTCAAAGCATACTCCTTAAAACTGAAATTCTATCTTCTTTTCTTACTTTACTTCTTCACTTTTCTATAGGCTAACTTTCATCTACAAGCAAATCTTGACAAAACGAATACAGATTCGTTATTATTATTTAATTACTAACATTTTGGATATTCTAACTTATATTTTAGTGCTTGCTACGAAAACTTATCATTAGATAATCTTTTCTTACTTTACTTCTTCACTTTTCTAATACTTATTACTTCTCAAAGCATACTCCTTAAAACTGAAATTCTATCTTCTTTTCTTACTTTACTTCTTCACTTTTCTATAGGCTAACTTTCATCTACAAGCAAATCTTGACAAAACGAATACAGATTCGTTATTATTATTTAATTACTAACATTTTGGATATTCTAACTTATATTTTAGTGCTTGCTACGAAAACTTATCATTAGATAATCTTTTCTTACTTTACTTCTTCACTTTTCTAATACTTATTACTTCTCAAAGCATACTCCTTAAAACTGAAATTCTATCTTCTTTTCTTACTTTACTTCTTCACTTTTCTATAGGCTAACTTTCATCTACAAGCAAATCTTGACAAAACGAATACAGATTCGTTATTATTATTTAATTACTAACATTTTGGATATTCTAACTTATATTTTAGTGCTTGCTACGAAAACTTATCATTAGATAATCTTTTCTTACTTTACTTCTTCACTTTTCTAATACTTATTACTTCTCAAAGCATACTCCTTAAAACTGAAATTCTATCTTCTTTTCTTACTTTACTTCTTCACTTTTCTATAGGCTAACTTTCATCTACAAGCAAATCTTGACAAAACGAATACAGATTCGTTATTATTATTTAATTACTAACATTTTGGATATTCTAACTTATATTTTAGTGCTTGCTACGAAAACTTATCATTAGATAATCTTTTCTTACTTTACTTCTTCACTTTTCTAATACTTATTACTTCTCAAAGCATACTCCTTAAAACTGAAATTCTATCTTCTTTTCTTACTTTACTTCTTCACTTTTCTATAGGCTAACTTTCATCTACAAGCAAATCTTGACAAAACGAATACAGATTCGTTATTATTATTTAATTACTAACATTTTGGATATTCTAACTTATATTTTAGTGCTTGCTACGAAAACTTATCATTAGATAATCTTTTCTTACTTTACTTCTTCACTTTTCTAATACTTATTACTTCTCAAAGCATACTCCTTAAAACTGAAATTCTATCTTCTTTTCTTACTTTACTTCTTCACTTTTCTATAGGCTAACTTTCATCTACAAGCAAATCTTGACAAAACGAATACAGATTCGTTATTATTATTTAATTACTAACATTTTGGATATTCTAACTTATATTTTAGTGCTTGCTACGAAAACTTATCATTAGATAATCTTTTCTTACTTTACTTCTTCACTTTTCTAATACTTATTACTTCTCAAAGCATACTCCTTAAAACTGAAATTCTATCTTCTTTTCTTACTTTACTTCTTCACTTTTCTATAGGCTAACTTTCATCTACAAGCATATCTTGACAAAACGAATACAGATTCGTTATTATTATTTAATTACTAACATTTTGGATATTCTAACTTATATTTTAGTGCTTGCTACGAAAACTTATCATTAGATAATCTTTTCTTACTTTACTTCTTCACTTTTCTAATACTTATTACTTCTCAAAGCATACTCCTTAAAACTGAAATTCTATCTTCTTTTCTTACTTTACTTCTTCACTTTTCTATAGGCTAACTTTCATCTACAAGCAAATCTTGACAAAACGAATACAGATTCGTTATTATTATTTAATTACTAACATTTTGGATATTCTAACTTATATTTTAGTGCTTGCTACGAAAACTTATCATTAGATAATCTTTTCTTACTTTACTTCTTCACTTTTCTAATACTTATTACTTCTCAAAGCATACTCCTTAAAACTGAAATTCTATCTTCTTTTCTTACTTTACTTCTTCACTTTTCTATAGGCTAACTTTCATCTACAAGCAAATCTTGACAAAACGAATACAGATTCGTTATTATTATTTAATTACTAACATTTTGGATATTCTAACTTATATTTTAGTGCTTGCTACGAAAACTTATCATTAGATAATCTTTTCTTACTTTACTTCTTCACTTTTCTAATACTTATTACTTCTCAAAGCATACTCCTTAAAACTGAAATTCTATCTTCTTTTCTTACTTTACTTCTTCACTTTTCTATAGGCTAACTTTCATCTACAAGCATATCTTGACAAAACGAATACAGATTCGTTATTATTATTTAATTACTAACATTTTGGATATTCTAACTTATATTTTAGTGCTTGCTACGAAAACTTATCATTAGATAATCTTTTCTTACTTTACTTCTTCACTTTTCTAATACTTATTACTTCTCAAAGCATACTCCTTAAAACTGAAATTCTATCTTCTTTTCTTACTTTACTTCTTCACTTTTCTATAGGCTAACTTTCATCTACAAGCAAATCTTGACAAAACGAATACAGATTCGTTATTATTATTTAATTACTAACATTTTGGATATTCTAACTTATATTTTAGTGCTTGCTACGAAAACTTATCATTAGATAATCTTTTCTTACTTTACTTCTTCACTTTTCTAATACTTATTACTTCTCAAAGCATACTCCTTAAAACTGAAATTCTATCTTCTTTTCTTACTTTACTTCTTCACTTTTCTATAGGCTAACTTTCATCTACAAGCAAATCTTGACAAAACGAATACAGATTCGTTATTATTATTTAATTACTAACATTTTGGATATTCTAACTTATATTTTAGTGCTTGCTACGAAAACTTATCATTAGATAATCTTTTCTTACTTTACTTCTTCACTTTTCTAATACTTATTACTTCTCAAAGCATACTCCTTAAAACTGAAATTCTATCTTCTTTTCTTACTTTACTTCTTCACTTTTCTATAGGCTAACTTTCATCTACAAGCAAATCTTGACAAAACGAATACAGATTCGTTATTATTATTTAATTACTAACATTTTGGATATTCTAACTTATATTTTAGTGCTTGCTACGAAAACTTATCATTAGATAATCTTTTCTTACTTTACTTCTTCACTTTTCTAATACTTATTACTTCTCAAAGCATACTCCTTAAAACTGAAATTCTATCTTCTTTTCTTACTTTACTTCTTCACTTTTCTATAGGCTAACTTTCATCTACAAGCATATCTTGACAAAACGAATACAGATTCGTTATTATTATTTAATTACTAACATTTTGGATATTCTAACTTATATTTTAGTGCTTGCTACGAAAACTTATCATTAGATAATCTTTTCTTACTTTACTTCTTCACTTTTCTAATACTTATTACTTCTCAAAGCATACTCCTTAAAACTGAAATTCTATCTTCTTTTCTTACTTTACTTCTTCACTTTTCTATAGGCTAACTTTCATCTACAAGCAAATCTTGACAAAACGAATACAGATTCGTTATTATTATTTAATTACTAACATTTTGGATATTCTAACTTATATTTTAGTGCTTGCTACGAAAACTTATCATTAGATAATCTTTTCTTACTTTACTTCTTCACTTTTCTAATACTTATTACTTCTCAAAGCATACTCCTTAAAACTGAAATTCTATCTTCTTTTCTTACTTTACTTCTTCACTTTTCTATAGGCTAACTTTCATCTACAAGCATATCTTGACAAAACGAATACAGATTCGTTATTATTATTTAATTACTAACATTTTGGATATTCTAACTTATATTTTAGTGCTTGCTACGAAAACTTATCATTAGATAATCTTTTCTTACTTTACTTCTTCACTTTTCTAATACTTATTACTTCTCAAAGCATACTCCTTAAAACTGAAATTCTATCTTCTTTTCTTACTTTACTTCTTCACTTTTCTATAGGCTAACTTTCATCTACAAGCAAATCTTGACAAAACGAATACAGATTCGTTATTATTATTTAATTACTAACATTTTGGATATTCTAACTTATATTTTAGTGCTTGCTACGAAAACTTATCATTAGATAATCTTTTCTTACTTTACTTCTTCACTTTTCTAATACTTATTACTTCTCAAAGCATACTCCTTAAAACTGAAATTCTATCTTCTTTTCTTACTTTACTTCTTCACTTTTCTATAGGCTAACTTTCATCTACAAGCAAATCTTGACAAAACGAATACAGATTCGTTATTATTATTTAATTACTAACATTTTGGATATTCTAACTTATATTTTAGTGCTTGCTACGAAAACTTATCATTAGATAATCTTTTCTTACTTTACTTCTTCACTTTTCTAATACTTATTACTTCTCAAAGCATACTCCTTAAAACTGAAATTCTATCTTCTTTTCTTACTTTACTTCTTCACTTTTCTATAGGCTAACTTTCATCTACAAGCAAATCTTGACAAAACGAATACAGATTCGTTATTATTATTTAATTACTAACATTTTGGATATTCTAACTTATATTTTAGTGCTTGCTACGAAAACTTATCATTAGATAATCTTTTCTTACTTTACTTCTTCACTTTTCTAATACTTATTACTTCTCAAAGCATACTCCTTAAAACTGAAATTCTATCTTCTTTTCTTACTTTACTTCTTCACTTTTCTATAGGCTAACTTTCATCTACAAGCAAATCTTGACAAAACGAATACAGATTCGTTATTATTATTTAATTACTAACATTTTGGATATTCTAACTTATATTTTAGTGCTTGCTACGAAAACTTATCATTAGATAATCTTTTCTTACTTTACTTCTTCACTTTTCTAATACTTATTACTTCTCAAAGCATACTCCTTAAAACTGAAATTCTATCTTCTTTTCTTACTTTACTTCTTCACTTTTCTATAGGCATAACTTTCATCTACAAGCATATCTTGACAAAACGAATACAGATTCGTTATTATTATTTAATTACTAACATTTTGGATATTCTAACTTATATTTTAGTGCTTGCTACGAAAACTTATCATTAGATAATCTTTTCTTACTTTACTTCTTCACTTTTCTAATACTTATTACTTCTCAAAGCATACTCCTTAAAACTGAAATTCTATCTTCTTTTCTTACTTTACTTCTTCACTTTTCTATAGGCTAACTTTCATCTACAAGCATATCTTGACAAAACGAATACAGATTCGTTATTATTATTTAATTACTAACATTTTGGATATTCTAACTTATATTTTAGTGCTTGCTACGAAAACTTATCATTAGATAATCTTTTCTTACTTTACTTCTTCACTTTTCTAATACTTATTACTTCTCAAAGCATACTCCTTAAAACTGAAATTCTATCTTCTTTTCTTACTTTACTTCTTCACTTTTCTATAGGCTAACTTTCATCTACAAGCAAATCTTGACAAAACGAATACAGATTCGTTATTATTATTTAATTACTAACATTTTGGATATTCTAACTTATATTTTAGTGCTTGCTACGAAAACTTATCATTAGATAATCTTTTCTTACTTTACTTCTTCACTTTTCTAATACTTATTACTTCTCAAAGCATACTCCTTAAAACTGAAATTCTATCTTCTTTTCTTACTTTACTTCTTCACTTTTCTATAGGCTAACTTTCATCTACAAGCATATCTTGACAAAACGAATACAGATTCGTTATTATTATTTAATTACTAACATTTTGGATATTCTAACTTATATTTTAGTGCTTGCTACGAAAACTTATCATTAGATAATCTTTTCTTACTTTACTTCTTCACTTTTCTAATACTTATTACTTCTCAAAGCATACTCCTTAAAACTGAAATTCTATCTTCTTTTCTTACTTTACTTCTTCACTTTTCTATAGGCTAACTTTACTTCATCTACAAGCAAATCTTGACAAAACGAATACAGATTCGTTATTATTATTTAATTACTAACATTTTGGATATTCTAACTTATATTTTAGTGCTTGCTACGAAAACTTATCATTAGATAATCTTTTCTTACTTTACTTCTTCACTTTTCTAATACTTATTACTTCTCAAAGCATACTCCTTAAAACTGAAATTCTATCTTCTTTTCTTACTTTACTTCTTCACTTTTCTAATACTTATTACTTCTCAAAGCATACTCCTTAAAACTGAAATTCTATCTTCTTTTCTTACTTTACTTCTTCACTTTTCTATAGGCTAACTTTCATCTACAAGCATATCTTGACAAAACGAATACAGATTCGTTATTATTATTTAATTACTAACATTTTGGATATTCTAACTTATATTTTAGTGCTTGCTACGAAAACTTATCATTAGATAATCTTTTCTTACTTTACTTCTTCACTTTTCTAATACTTATTACTTCTCAAAGCATACTCCTTAAAACTGAAATTCTATCTTCTTTTCTTACTTTACTTCTTCACTTTTCTATAGGCTAACTTTCATCTACAAGCAAATCTTGACAAAACGAATACAGATTCGTTATTATTATTTAATTACTAACATTTTGGATATTCTAACTTATATTTTAGTGCTTGCTACGAAAACTTATCATTAGATAATCTTTTCTTACTTTACTTCTTCACTTTTCTAATACTTATTACTTCTCAAAGCATACTCCTTAAAACTGAAATTCTATCTTCTTTTCTTACTTTACTTCTTCACTTTTCTATAGGCTAACTTTCATCTACAAGCATATCTTGACAAAACGAATACAGATTCGTTATTATTATTTAATTACTAACATTTTGGATATTCTAACTTATATTTTAGTGCTTGCTACGAAAACTTATCATTAGATAATCTTTTCTTACTTTACTTCTTCACTTTTCTAATACTTATTACTTCTCAAAGCATACTCCTTAAAACTGAAATTCTATCTTCTTTTCTTACTTTACTTCTTCACTTTTCTATAGGCTAACTTTCATCTACAAGCAAATCTTGACAAAACGAATACAGATTCGTTATTATTATTTAATTACTAACATTTTGGATATTCTAACTTATATTTTAGTGCTTGCTACGAAAACTTATCATTAGATAATCTTTTCTTACTTTACTTCTTCACTTTTCTAATACTTATTACTTCTCAAAGCATACTCCTTAAAACTGAAATTCTATCTTCTTTTCTTACTTTACTTCTTCACTTTTCTATAGGCTAACTTTCATCTACAAGCATATCTTGACAAAACGAATACAGATTCGTTATTATTATTTAATTACTAACATTTTGGATATTCTAACTTATATTTTAGTGCTTGCTACGAAAACTTATCATTAGATAATCTTTTCTTACTTTACTTCTTCACTTTTCTAATACTTATTACTTCTCAAAGCATACTCCTTAAAACTGAAATTCTATCTTCTTTTCTTACTTTACTTCTTCACTTTTCTATAGGCTAACTTTCATCTACAAGCAAATCTTGACAAAACGAATACAGATTCGTTATTATTATTTAATTACTAACATTTTGGATATTCTAACTTATATTTTAGTGCTTGCTACGAAAACTTATCATTAGATAATCTTTTCTTACTTTACTTCTTCACTTTTCTAATACTTATTACTTCTCAAAGCATACTCCTTAAAACTGAAATTCTATCTTCTTTTCTTACTTTACTTCTTCACTTTTCTATAGGCTAACTTTCATCTACAAGCATATCTTGACAAAACGAATACAGATTCGTTATTATTATTTAATTACTAACATTTTGGATATTCTAACTTATATTTTAGTGCTTGCTACGAAAACTTATCATTAGATAATCTTTTCTTACTTTACTTCTTCACTTTTCTAATACTTATTACTTCTCAAAGCATACTCCTTAAAACTGAAATTCTATCTTCTTTTCTTACTTTACTTCTTCACTTTTCTATAGGCTAACTTTCATCTACAAGCAAATCTTGACAAAACGAATACAGATTCGTTATTATTATTTAATTACTAACATTTTGGATATTCTAACTTATATTTTAGTGCTTGCTACGAAAACTTATCATTAGATAATCTTTTCTTACTTTACTTCTTCACTTTTCTAATACTTATTACTTCTCAAAGCATACTCCTTAAAACTGAAATTCTATCTTCTTTTCTTACTTTACTTCTTCACTTTTCTATAGGCTAACTTTCATCTACAAGCAAATCTTGACAAAACGAATACAGATTCGTTATTATTATTTAATTACTAACATTTTGGATATTCTAACTTATATTTTAGTGCTTGCTACGAAAACTTATCATTAGATAATCTTTTCTTACTTTACTTCTTCACTTTTCTAATACTTATTACTTCTCAAAGCATACTCCTTAAAACTGAAATTCTATCTTCTTTTCTTACTTTACTTCTTCACTTTTCTATAGGCTAACTTTCATCTACAAGCAAATCTTGACAAAACGAATACAGATTCGTTATTATTATTTAATTACTAACATTTTGGATATTCTAACTTATATTTTAGTGCTTGCTACGAAAACTTATCATTAGATAATCTTTTCTTACTTTACTTCTTCACTTTTCTAATACTTATTACTTCTCAAAGCATACTCCTTAAAACTGAAATTCTATCTTCTTTTCTTACTTTACTTCTTCACTTTTCTATAGGCTAACTTTCATCTACAAGCAAATCTTGACAAAACGAATACAGATTCGTTATTATTATTTAATTACTAACATTTTGGATATTCTAACTTATATTTTAGTGCTTGCTACGAAAACTTATCATTAGATAATCTTTTCTTACTTTACTTCTTCACTTTTCTAATACTTATTACTTCTCAAAGCATACTCCTTAAAACTGAAATTCTATCTTCTTTTCTTACTTTACTTCTTCACTTTTCTATAGGCTAACTTTCATCTACAAGCAAATCTTGACAAAACGAATACAGATTCGTTATTATTATTTAATTACTAACATTTTGGATATTCTAACTTATATTTTAGTGCTTGCTACGAAAACTTATCATTAGATAATCTTTTCTTACTTTACTTCTTCACTTTTCTAATACTTATTACTTCTCAAAGCATACTCCTTAAAACTGAAATTCTATCTTCTTTTCTTACTTTACTTCTTCACTTTTCTATAGGCTAACTTTCATCTACAAGCAAATCTTGACAAAACGAATACAGATTCGTTATTATTATTTAATTACTAACATTTTGGATATTCTAACTTATATTTTAGTGCTTGCTACGAAAACTTATCATTAGATAATCTTTTCTTACTTTACTTCTTCACTTTTCTAATACTTATTACTTCTCAAAGCATACTCCTTAAAACTGAAATTCTATCTTCTTTTCTTACTTTACTTCTTCACTTTTCTAATACTTATTACTTCTCAAAGCATACTCCTTAAAACTGAAATTCTATCTTCTTTTCTTACTTTACTTCTTCACTTTTCTATAGGCTAACTTTCATCTACAAGCATATCTTGACAAAACGAATACAGATTCGTTATTATTATTTAATTACTAACATTTTGGATATTCTAACTTATATTTTAGTGCTTGCTACGAAAACTTATCATTAGATAATCTTTTCTTACTTTACTTCTTCACTTTTCTAATACTTATTACTTCTCAAAGCATACTCCTTAAAACTGAAATTCTATCTTCTTTTCTTACTTTACTTCTTCACTTTTCTATAGGCTAACTTTCATCTACAAGCAAATCTTGACAAAACGAATACAGATTCGTTATTATTATTTAATTACTAACATTTTGGATATTCTAACTTATATTTTAGTGCTTGCTACGAAAACTTATCATTAGATAATCTTTTCTTACTTTACTTCTTCACTTTTCTAATACTTATTACTTCTCAAAGCATACTCCTTAAAACTGAAATTCTATCTTCTTTTCTTACTTTACTTCTTCACTTTTCTATAGGCTAACTTTCATCTACAAGCATATCTTGACAAAACGAATACAGATTCGTTATTATTATTTAATTACTAACATTTTGGATATTCTAACTTATATTTTAGTGCTTGCTACGAAAACTTATCATTAGATAATCTTTTCTTACTTTACTTCTTCACTTTTCTAATACTTATTACTTCTCAAAGCATACTCCTTAAAACTGAAATTCTATCTTCTTTTCTTACTTTACTTCTTCACTTTTCTATAGGCTAACTTTCATCTACAAGCAAATCTTGACAAAACGAATACAGATTCGTTATTATTATTTAATTACTAACATTTTGGATATTCTAACTTATATTTTAGTGCTTGCTACGAAAACTTATCATTAGATAATCTTTTCTTACTTTACTTCTTCACTTTTCTAATACTTATTACTTCTCAAAGCATACTCCTTAAAACTGAAATTCTATCTTCTTTTCTTACTTTACTTCTTCACTTTTCTAATACTTATTACTTCTCAAAGCATACTCCTTAAAACTGAAATTCTATCTTCTTTTCTTACTTTACTTCTTCACTTTTCTATAGGCTAACTTTCATCTACAAGCATATCTTGACAAAACGAATACAGATTCGTTATTATTATTTAATTACTAACATTTTGGATATTCTAACTTATATTTTAGTGCTTGCTACGAAAACTTATCATTAGATAATCTTTTCTTACTTTACTTCTTCACTTTTCTAATACTTATTACTTCTCAAAGCATACTCCTTAAAACTGAAATTCTATCTTCTTTTCTTACTTTACTTCTTCACTTTTCTATAGGCTAACTTTCATCTACAAGCAAATCTTGACAAAACGAATACAGATTCGTTATTATTATTTAATTACTAACATTTTGGATATTCTAACTTATATTTTAGTGCTTGCTACGAAAACTTATCATTAGATAATCTTTTCTTACTTTACTTCTTCACTTTTCTAATACTTATTACTTCTCAAAGCATACTCCTTAAAACTGAAATTCTATCTTCTTTTCTTACTTTACTTCTTCACTTTTCTATAGGCTAACTTTCATCTACAAGCAAATCTTGACAAAACGAATACAGATTCGTTATTATTATTTAATTACTAACATTTTGGATATTCTAACTTATATTTTAGTGCTTGCTACGAAAACTTATCATTAGATAATCTTTTCTTACTTTACTTCTTCACTTTTCTAATACTTATTACTTCTCAAAGCATACTCCTTAAAACTGAAATTCTATCTTCTTTTCTTACTTTACTTCTTCACTTTTCTATAGGCTAACTTTCATCTACAAGCAAATCTTGACAAAACGAATACAGATTCGTTATTATTATTTAATTACTAACATTTTGGATATTCTAACTTATATTTTAGTGCTTGCTACGAAAACTTATCATTAGATAATCTTTTCTTACTTTACTTCTTCACTTTTCTAATACTTATTACTTCTCAAAGCATACTCCTTAAAACTGAAATTCTATCTTCTTTTCTTACTTTACTTCTTCACTTTTCTATAGGCTAACTTTCATCTACAAGCAAATCTTGACAAAACGAATACAGATTCGTTATTATTATTTAATTACTAACATTTTGGATATTCTAACTTATATTTTAGTGCTTGCTACGAAAACTTATCATTAGATAATCTTTTCTTACTTTACTTCTTCACTTTTCTAATACTTATTACTTCTCAAAGCATACTCCTTAAAACTGAAATTCTATCTTCTTTTCTTACTTTACTTCTTCACTTTTCTATAGGCTAACTTTCATCTACAAGCAAATCTTGACAAAACGAATACAGATTCGTTATTATTATTTAATTACTAACATTTTGGATATTCTAACTTATATTTTAGTGCTTGCTACGAAAACTTATCATTAGATAATCTTTTCTTACTTTACTTCTTCACTTTTCTAATACTTATTACTTCTCAAAGCATACTCCTTAAAACTGAAATTCTATCTTCTTTTCTTACTTTACTTCTTCACTTTTCTAATACTTATTACTTCTCAAAGCATACTCCTTAAAACTGAAATTCTATCTTCTTTTCTTACTTTACTTCTTCACTTTTCTATAGGCTAACTTTCATCTACAAGCATATCTTGACAAAACGAATACAGATTCGTAATTATTATATTAGAACTAACATTTTGGATATTCTAACTTATATTTTAGTGCTTGCTACGAAAACTTATCATTAGATAATCTTTTCTTACTTTACTTCTTCACTTTTCTAATACTTATTACTTCTCAAAGCATACTCCTTAAAACTGAAATTCTATCTTCTTTTCTTACTTTACTTCTTCACTTTTCTATAGGCTAACTTTCATCTACAAGCAAATCTTGACAAAACGAATACAGATTCGTTATTATTATTTAATTACTAACATTTTGGATATTCTAACTTATATTTTAGTGCTTGCTACGAAAACTTATCATTAGATAATCTTTTCTTACTTTACTTCTTCACTTTTCTAATACTTATTACTTCTCAAAGCATACTCCTTAAAACTGAAATTCTATCTTCTTTTCTTACTTTACTTCTTCACTTTTCTAATACTTATTACTTCTCAAAGCATACTCCTTAAAACTGAAATTCTATCTTCTTTTCTTACTTTACTTCTTCACTTTTCTATAGGCTAACTTTCATCTACAAGCATATCTTGACAAAACGAATACAGATTCGTTATTATTATTTAATTACTAACATTTTGGATATTCTAACTTATATTTTAGTGCTTGCTACGAAAACTTATCATTAGATAATCTTTTCTTACTTTACTTCTTCACTTTTCTAATACTTATTACTTCTCAAAGCATACTCCTTAAAACTGAAATTCTATCTTCTTTTCTTACTTTACTTCTTCACTTTTCTATAGGCTAACTTTCATCTACAAGCATATCTTGACAAAACGAATACAGATTCGTTATTATTATTTAATTACTAACATTTTGGATATTCTAACTTATATTTTAGTGCTTGCTACGAAAACTTATCATTAGATAATCTTTTCTTACTTTACTTCTTCACTTTTCTAATACTTATTACTTCTCAAAGCATACTCCTTAAAACTGAAATTCTATCTTCTTTTCTTACTTTACTTCTTCACTTTTCTATAGGCTAACTTTCATCTACAAGCAAATCTTGACAAAACGAATACAGATTCGTTATTATTATTTAATTACTAACATTTTGGATATTCTAACTTATATTTTAGTGCTTGCTACGAAAACTTATCATTAGATAATCTTTTCTTACTTTACTTCTTCACTTTTCTAATACTTATTACTTCTCAAAGCATACTCCTTAAAACTGAAATTCTATCTTCTTTTCTTACTTTACTTCTTCACTTTTCTATAGGCTAACTTTCATCTACAAGCAAATCTTGACAAAACGAATACAGATTCGTTATTATTATTTAATTACTAACATTTTGGATATTCTAACTTATATTTTAGTGCTTGCTACGAAAACTTATCATTAGATAATCTTTTCTTACTTTACTTCTTCACTTTTCTAATACTTATTACTTCTCAAAGCATACTCCTTAAAACTGAAATTCTATCTTCTTTTCTTACTTTACTTCTTCACTTTTCTATAGGCTAACTTTCATCTACAAGCATATCTTGACAAAACGAATACAGATTCGTTATTATTATTTAATTACTAACATTTTGGATATTCTAACTTATATTTTAGTGCTTGCTACGAAAACTTATCATTAGATAATCTTTTCTTACTTTACTTCTTCACTTTTCTAATACTTATTACTTCTCAAAGCATACTCCTTAAAACTGAAATTCTATCTTCTTTTCTTACTTTACTTCTTCACTTTTCTATAGGCTAACTTTCATCTACAAGCAAATCTTGACAAAACGAATACAGATTCGTTATTATTATTTAATTACTAACATTTTGGATATTCTAACTTATATTTTAGTGCTTGCTACGAAAACTTATCATTAGATAATCTTTTCTTACTTTACTTCTTCACTTTTCTAATACTTATTACTTCTCAAAGCATACTCCTTAAAACTGAAATTCTATCTTCTTTTCTTACTTTACTTCTTCACTTTTCTATAGGCTAACTTTCATCTACAAGCAAATCTTGACAAAACGAATACAGATTCGTTATTATTATTTAATTACTAACATTTTGGATATTCTAACTTATATTTTAGTGCTTGCTACGAAAACTTATCATTAGATATTCTTTTCTTACTTTACTTCTTCACTTTTCTATAGGCTAACTTTCATCTACAAGCATATCTTGACAAAACGAATACAGATTCATGTTAGTTATATTATTACTAACATTTTGGATATTCTAACTTATATTTTAGTGCTTGCTACGAAAACTTATCATTAGATATTCTTTTCTTACTTTACTTCTTCACTTTTCTATAGGCTAACTTTCATCTACAAGCATATCTTGACAAAACGAATACAGATTCGTAATTATTATATTATTACTAACATTTATATATTCTAACTTATATTTTAGTGCTTGCTACGTAAACTTATCATTAGATATTCTTTTCTTACTTTACTTCTTCACTTTTCTATAGGCTAACTTTCATCTACAAGCATATCTTGACAAAACGAATACAGATTCGTAATTATTATATTATTACTAACATTTTGGATATTCTAACTTATATTTTAGTGCTTGCTACGAAAACTTATCATTAGATATTCTTTTCTTACTTTACTTCTTCACTTTTCTATAGGCTAACTTTCATCTACAAGCATATCTTGACAAAACGAATACAGATTCATGTTAGTTATATTATTACTAACATTTTGGATATTCTAACTTATATTTTAGTGCTTGCTACGAAAACTTATCATTAGATATTCTTTTCTTACTTTACTTCTTCACTTTTCTATAGGCTAACTTTCATCTACAAGCATATCTTGACAAAACGAATACAGATTCGTAATTATTATATTATTACTAACATTTTGGATATTCTAACTTATATTTTAGTGCTTGCTACGAAAACTTATCATTAGATATTCTTTTCTTACTTTACTTCTTCACTTTTCTATAGGCTAACTTTCATCTACAAGCATATCTTGACAAAACGAATACAGATTCATGTTAGTTATATTATTACTAACATTTTGGATATTCTAACTTATATTTTAGTGCTTGCTACGAAAACTTATCATTAGATATTCTTTTCTTACTTTACTTCTTCACTTTTCTATAGGCTAACTTTCATCTACAAGCATATCTTGACAAAACGAATACAGATTCGTAATTATTATATTATTACTAACATTTTGGATATTCTAACTTATATTTTAGTGCTTGCTACGAAAACTTATCATTAGATATTCTTTTCTTACTTTACTTCTTCACTTTTCTATAGGCTAACTTTCATCTACAAGCATATCTTGACAAAACGAATACAGATTCATGTTAGTTATATTATTACTAACATTTTGGATATTCTAACTTATATATTAGTGCTTGCTACGAAAACTTATCATTAGATATTCTTTTCTTACTTTACTTCTTCACTTTTCTATAGGCTAACTTTCATCTACAAGCATATCTTGACAAAACGAATACAGATTCATGTTAGTTATATTATTACTAACATTTATATATTCTAACTTATATTTTAGTGCTTGCTACGTAAACTTATCATTAGATATTCTTTTCTTACTTTACTTCTTCACTTTTCTATAGGCTAACTTTCATCTACAAGCATATCTTGACAAAACGAATACAGATTCGTAATTATTATATTATTACTAACATTTTGGATATTCTAACTTATATTTTAGTGCTTGCTACGAAAACTTATCATTAGATATTCTTTTCTTACTTTACTTCTTCACTTTTCTATAGGCTAACTTTCATCTACAAGCATATCTTGACAAAACGAATACAGATTCATGTTAGTTATATTATTACTAACATTTTGGATATTCTAACTTATATATTAGTGCTTGCTACGAAAACTTATCATTAGATATTCTTTTCTTACTTTACTTCTTCACTTTTCTATAGGCTAACTTTCATCTACAAGCATATCTTGACAAAACGAATACAGATTCATGTTAGTTATATTATTACTAACATTTTGGATATTCTAACTTATATTTTAGTGCTTGCTACGAAAACTTATCATTAGATATTCTTTTCTTACTTTACTTCTTCACTTTTCTATAGGCTAACTTTCATCTACAAGCATATCTTGACAAAACGAATACAGATTCGTAATTATTATATTATTACTAACATTTTGGATATTCTAACTTATATTTTAGTGCTTGCTACGAAAACTTATCATTAGATATTCTTTTCTTACTTTACTTCTTCACTTTTCTATAGGCTAACTTTCATCTACAAGCATATCTTGACAAAACGAATACAGATTCATGTTAGTTATATTATTACTAACATTTTGGATATTCTAACTTATATATTAGTGCTTGCTACGAAAACTTATCATTAGATATTCTTTTCTTACTTTACTTCTTCACTTTTCTATAGGCTAACTTTCATCTACAAGCATATCTTGACAAAACGAATACAGATTCATGTTAGTTATATTATTACTAACATTTATATATTCTAACTTATATTTTAGTGCTTGCTACGTAAACTTATCATTAGATATTCTTTTCTTACTTTACTTCTTCACTTTTCTATAGGCTAACTTTCATCTACAAGCATATCTTGACAAAACGAATACAGATTCGTAATTATTATATTATTACTAACATTTTGGATATTCTAACTTATATTTTAGTGCTTGCTACGAAAACTTATCATTAGATATTCTTTTCTTACTTTACTTCTTCACTTTTCTATAGGCTAACTTTCATCTACAAGCATATCTTGACAAAACGAATACAGATTCATGTTAGTTATATTATTACTAACATTTTGGATATTCTAACTTATATATTAGTGCTTGCTACGAAAACTTATCATTAGATATTCTTTTCTTACTTTACTTCTTCACTTTTCTATAGGCTAACTTTCATCTACAAGCATATCTTGACAAAACGAATACAGATTCATGTTAGTTATATTATTACTAACATTTTGGATATTCTAACTTATATTTTAGTGCTTGCTACGAAAACTTATCATTAGATATTCTTTTCTTACTTTACTTCTTCACTTTTCTATAGGCTAACTTTCATCTACAAGCATATCTTGACAAAACGAATACAGATTCGTAATTATTATATTATTACTAACATTTTGGATATTCTAACTTATATTTTAGTGCTTGCTACGAAAACTTATCATTAGATATTCTTTTCTTACTTTACTTCTTCACTTTTCTATAGGCTAACTTTCATCTACAAGCATATCTTGACAAAACGAATACAGATTCATGTTAGTTATATTATTACTAACATTTTGGATATTCTAACTTATATTTTAGTGCTTGCTACGAAAACTTATCATTAGATATTCTTTTCTTACTTTACTTCTTCACTTTTCTATAGGCTAACTTTCATCTACAAGCATATCTTGACAAAACGAATACAGATTCGTAATTATTATATTATTACTAACATTTTGGATATTCTAACTTATATTTTAGTGCTTGCTACGAAAACTTATCATTAGATATTCTTTTCTTACTTTACTTCTTCACTTTTCTATAGGCTAACTTTCATCTACAAGCATATCTTGACAAAACGAATACAGATTCATGTTAGTTATATTATTACTAACATTTTGGATATTCTAACTTATATATTAGTGCTTGCTACGAAAACTTATCATTAGATATTCTTTTCTTACTTTACTTCTTCACTTTTCTATAGGCTAACTTTCATCTACAAGCATATCTTGACAAAACGAATACAGATTCATGTTAGTTATATTATTACTAACATTTATATATTCTAACTTATATTTTAGTGCTTGCTACGTAAACTTATCATTAGATATTCTTTTCTTACTTTACTTCTTCACTTTTCTATAGGCTAACTTTCATCTACAAGCATATCTTGACAAAACGAATACAGATTCATGTTAGTTATATTATTACTAACATTTTGGATATTCTAACTTATATTTTAGTGCTTGCTACGAAAACTTATCATTAGATATTCTTTTCTTACTTTACTTCTTCACTTTTCTATAGGCTAACTTTCATCTACAAGCATATCTTGACAAAACGAATACAGATTCGTAATTATTATATTATTACTAACATTTATATATTCTAACTTATATTTTAGTGCTTGCTACGTAAACTTATCATTAGATATTCTTTTCTTACTTTACTTCTTCACTTTTCTATAGGCTAACTTTCATCTACAAGCATATCTTGACAAAACGAATACAGATTCGTAATTATTATATTATTACTAACATTTTGGATATTCTAACTTATATTTTAGTGCTTGCTACGAAAACTTATCATTAGATATTCTTTTCTTACTTTACTTCTTCACTTTTCTATAGGCTAACTTTCATCTACAAGCATATCTTGACAAAACGAATACAGATTCATGTTAGTTATATTATTACTAACATTTTGGATATTCTAACTTATATTTTAGTGCTTGCTACGAAAACTTATCATTAGATATTCTTTTCTTACTTTACTTCTTCACTTTTCTATAGGCTAACTTTCATCTACAAGCATATCTTGACAAAACGAATACAGATTCGTAATTATTATATTATTACTAACATTTTGGATATTCTAACTTATATTTTAGTGCTTGCTACGAAAACTTATCATTAGATATTCTTTTCTTACTTTACTTCTTCACTTTTCTATAGGCTAACTTTCATCTACAAGCATATCTTGACAAAACGAATACAGATTCATGTTAGTTATATTATTACTAACATTTTGGATATTCTAACTTATATTTTAGTGCTTGCTACGAAAACTTATCATTAGATATTCTTTTCTTACTTTACTTCTTCACTTTTCTATAGGCTAACTTTCATCTACAAGCATATCTTGACAAAACGAATACAGATTCGTAATTATTATATTATTACTAACATTTTGGATATTCTAACTTATATTTTAGTGCTTGCTACGAAAACTTATCATTAGATATTCTTTTCTTACTTTACTTCTTCACTTTTCTATAGGCTAACTTTCATCTACAAGCATATCTTGACAAAACGAATACAGATTCATGTTAGTTATATTATTACTAACATTTTGGATATTCTAACTTATATATTAGTGCTTGCTACGAAAACTTATCATTAGATATTCTTTTCTTACTTTACTTCTTCACTTTTCTATAGGCTAACTTTCATCTACAAGCATATCTTGACAAAACGAATACAGATTCATGTTAGTTATATTATTACTAACATTTATATATTCTAACTTATATTTTAGTGCTTGCTACGTAAACTTATCATTAGATATTCTTTTCTTACTTTACTTCTTCACTTTTCTATAGGCTAACTTTCATCTACAAGCATATCTTGACAAAACGAATACAGATTCATGTTAGTTATATTATTACTAACATTTTGGATATTCTAACTTATATTTTAGTGCTTGCTACGAAAACTTATCATTAGATATTCTTTTCTTACTTTACTTCTTCACTTTTCTATAGGCTAACTTTCATCTACAAGCATATCTTGACAAAACGAATACAGATTCGTAATTATTATATTATTACTAACATTTATATATTCTAACTTATATTTTAGTGCTTGCTACGTAAACTTATCATTAGATATTCTTTTCTTACTTTACTTCTTCACTTTTCTATAGGCTAACTTTCATCTACAAGCATATCTTGACAAAACGAATACAGATTCGTAATTATTATATTATTACTAACATTTTGGATATTCTAACTTATATTTTAGTGCTTGCTACGAAAACTTATCATTAGATATTCTTTTCTTACTTTACTTCTTCACTTTTCTATAGGCTAACTTTCATCTACAAGCATATCTTGACAAAACGAATACAGATTCATGTTAGTTATATTATTACTAACATTTTGGATATTCTAACTTATATTTTAGTGCTTGCTACGAAAACTTATCATTAGATATTCTTTTCTTACTTTACTTCTTCACTTTTCTATAGGCTAACTTTCATCTACAAGCATATCTTGACAAAACGAATACAGATTCGTAATTATTATATTATTACTAACATTTTGGATATTCTAACTTATATTTTAGTGCTTGCTACGAAAACTTATCATTAGATATTCTTTTCTTACTTTACTTCTTCACTTTTCTATAGGCTAACTTTCATCTACAAGCATATCTTGACAAAACGAATACAGATTCATGTTAGTTATATTATTACTAACATTTTGGATATTCTAACTTATATATTAGTGCTTGCTACGAAAACTTATCATTAGATATTCTTTTCTTACTTTACTTCTTCACTTTTCTATAGGCTAACTTTCATCTACAAGCATATCTTGACAAAACGAATACAGATTCATGTTAGTTATATTATTACTAACATTTATATATTCTAACTTATATTTTAGTGCTTGCTACGTAAACTTATCATTAGATATTCTTTTCTTACTTTACTTCTTCACTTTTCTATAGGCTAACTTTCATCTACAAGCATATCTTGACAAAACGAATACAGATTCGTAATTATTATATTATTACTAACATTTTGGATATTCTAACTTATATTTTAGTGCTTGCTACGAAAACTTATCATTAGATATTCTTTTCTTACTTTACTTCTTCACTTTTCTATAGGCTAACTTTCATCTACAAGCATATCTTGACAAAACGAATACAGATTCGTAATTATTATATTATTACTAACATTTTGGATATTCTAACTTATATTTTAGTGCTTGCTACGAAAACTTATCATTAGATATTCTTTTCTTACTTTACTTCTTCACTTTTCTATAGGCTAACTTTCATCTACAAGCATATCTTGACAAAACGAATACAGATTCATGTTAGTTATATTATTACTAACATTTTGGATATTCTAACTTATATATTAGTGCTTGCTACGAAAACTTATCATTAGATATTCTTTTCTTACTTTACTTCTTCACTTTTCTATAGGCTAACTTTCATCTACAAGCATATCTTGACAAAACGAATACAGATTCATGTTAGTTATATTATTACTAACATTTATATATTCTAACTTATATTTTAGTGCTTGCTACGTAAACTTATC
>CAMPDV010004244.1:0-37329 GCA_946699065.1 Loxodes magnus | reverse complement strand
ACTCAACTATTTTTCATACATTGTTAACTCACTCTGGTAGTAAAATTTTAATTTCTCACTTCAAAACATATCAAAAACAATGTTTTTTTTTACTTTAAAAATTACTCAACTATTTTTCATACATTGTTAACTCACTCTGGTAGTAAAATTTTAATTTCTCACTTCAAAACATATCAAAAACAATGTTTTTTTTTACTTTAAAAATTACTCAACTATTTTTCATACATTGTTAACTCACTCTGGTAGTAAAATTTTAATTTCTCACTTCAAAACATATCAAAAACAATGTTTTTTTTTACTTTAAAAATTACTCAACTATTTTTCATACATTGTTAACTCACTCTGGTATTAAAATTTCGTATTCTCACTTCAAAACATATCAAAAACAATGTTTTTTTTTACTTTAAAAATTACTCAACTATTTTTCATACATTGTTAACTCACTCTGGTAGTAAAATTTTAATTTCTCACTTCAAAACATATCAAAAACAATGTTTTTTTTTACTTTAAAAATTACTCAACTATTTTTCATACATTGTTAACTCACTCTGGTAGTAAAATTTTAATTTCTCACTTCAAAACATATCAAAAACAATGTTTTTTTTTACTTTAAAAATTACTCAACTATTTTTCATACATTGTTAACTCACTCTGGTAGTAAAATTTTAATTTCTCACTTCAAAACATATCAAAAACAATGTTTTTTTTTACTTTAAAAATTACTCAACTATTTTTCATACATTGTTAACTCACTCTGGTAGTAAAATTTTAATTTCTCACTTCAAAACATATCAAAAACAATGTTTTTTTTTACTTTAAAAATTACTCAACTATTTTTCATACATTGTTAACTCACTCTGGTAGTAAAATTTTAATTTCTCACTTCAAAACATATCAAAAACAATGTTTTTTTTTACTTTAAAAATTACTCAACTATTTTTCATACATTGTTAACTCACTCTGGTAGTAAAATTTTAATTTCTCACTTCAAAACATATCAAAAACAATGTTTTTTTTTACTTTAAAAATTACTCAACTATTTTTCATACATTGTTAACTCACTCTGGTATTAAAATTTTAATTTCTCACTTCAAAACATATCAAAAACAATGTTTTTTTTTACTTTAAAAATTACTCAACTATTTTTCATACATTGTTAACTCACTCTGGTATTAAAATTTCGTATTCTCACTTCAAAACATATCAAAAACAATGTTTTTTTTTACTTTAAAAATTACTCAACTATTTTTCATACATTGTTAACTCACTCTGGTAGTAAAATTTTAATTTCTCACTTCAAAACATATCAAAAACAATGTTTTTTTTTACTTTAAAAATTACTCAACTATTTTTCATACATTGTTAACTCACTCTGGTAGTAAAATTTTAATTTCTCACTTCAAAACATATCAAAAACAATGTTTTTTTTTACTTTAAAAATTACTCAACTATTTTTCATACATTGTTAACTCACTCTGGTAGTAAAATTTTAATTTCTCACTTCAAAACATATCAAAAACAATGTTTTTTTTTACTTTAAAAATTACTCAACTATTTTTCATACATTGTTAACTCACTCTGGTAGTAAAATTTTAATTTCTCACTTCAAAACATATCAAAAACAATGTTTTTTTTTACTTTAAAAATTACTCAACTATTTTTCATACATTGTTAACTCACTCTGGTAGTAAAATTTTAATTTCTCACTTCAAAACATATCAAAAACAATGCTTTTTTTTACTTTAAAAATTACTCAACTATTTTTCATACATTGTTAACTCACTCTGGTAGTAAAATTTTAATTTCTCACTTCAAAACATATCAAAAACAATGTTTTTTTTTACTTTAAAAATTACTCAACTATTTTTCATACATTGTTAACTCACTCTGGTAGTAAAATTTTAATTTCTCACTTCAAAACATATCAAAAACAATGTTTTTTTTTACTTTAAAAATTACTCAACTATTTTTCATACATTGTTAACTCACTCTGGTATTAAAATTTTAATTTCTCACTTCAAAACATATCAAAAACAATGTTTTTTTTTACTTTAAAAATTACTCAACTATTTTTCATACATTGTTAACTCACTCTGGTATTAAAATTTCGTATTCTCACTTCAAAACATATCAAAAACAATGTTTTTTTTTACTTTAAAAATTACTCAACTATTTTTCATACATTGTTAACTCACTCTGGTAGTAAAATTTTAATTTCTCACTTCAAAACATATCAAAAACAATGTTTTTTTTTACTTTAAAAATTACTCAACTATTTTTCATACATTGTTAACTCACTCTGGTAGTAAAATTTTAATTTCTCACTTCAAAACATATCAAAAACAATACTTTTTTTTACTTTAAAAATTGAAATAATATTTTTCATACATTGTTAACTCACTCTGGTAGTAAAATTTTAATTTCTCACTTCAAAACATATCAAAAACAATGTTTTTTTTTACTTTAAAAATTACTCAACTATTTTTCATACATTGTTAACTCACTCTGGTAGTAAAATTTTAATTTCTCACTTCAAAACATATCAAAAACAATGTTTTTTTTTACTTTAAAAATTACTCAACTATTTTTCATACATTGTTAACTCACTCTGGTAGTAAAATTTTAATTTCTCACTTCAAAACATATCAAAAACAATGTTTTTTTTTACTTTAAAAATTACTCAACTATTTTTCATACATTGTTAACTCACTCTGGTAGTAAAATTTTAATTTCTCACTTCAAAACATATCAAAAACAATGTTTTTTTTTACTTTAAAAATTACTCAACTATTTTTCATACATTGTTAACTCACTCTGGTATTAAAATTTTAATTTCTCACTTCAAAACATATCAAAAACAATGTTTTTTTTTACTTTAAAAATTACTCAACTATTTTTCATACATTGTTAACTCACTCTGGTAGTAAAATTTTAATTTCTCACTTCAAAACATATCAAAAACAATGTTTTTTTTTACTTTAAAAATTACTCAACTATTTTTCATACATTGTTAACTCACTCTGGTAGTAAAATTTTAATTTCTCACTTCAAAACATATCAAAAACAATGCTTTTTTTTACTTTAAAAATTACTCAACTATTTTTCATACATTGTTAACTCACTCTGGTAGTAAAATTTCGTTTTCTCACTTCAAAACATATCAAAAACAATGTTTTTTTTTACTTTAAAAATTGAAATAATATTTTTCATACATTGTTAACTCACTCTGGTATTAAAATTTCGTATTCTCACTTCAAAACATATCAAAAACAATGCTTTTTTTTACTTTAAAAATTAACTTACTTTTTTTCATACTTTGTTAACTCACTCTGGTATTAAAATTTCGTTTTCTCACTTCAAAACATATCAAAAACAATGTTTTTTTTTGCTTTAAAAATTACAATAATATTTTTCATACTTTGTTAACTCACTCTGGTATTAAAATTTCGTATTCTCACTTCAAAACATATCAAAAACAATGTTTTTTTTTACTTTAAAAATTAACATACTTTTTTTCATACTTTGTTAACTCACTCTGGTATTAAAATTTCGTATTCTCACTTCAAAACATATCAAAAACAATGCTTTTTTTTACTTTAAAAATTGAAATAATATTTTTCATACATTGTTAACTCACTCTGGTATTAAAATTTCGTATTCTCACTTCAAAACATATCAAAACAATACTTTTTTTTACTTTAAAAATTGAAATAATATTTTTCATACTTTGTTAACTCACTCTGGTATTAAAATTTCGTATTCTCACTTCAAAACATATCAAAACAATACTTTTTTTTACTTTAAAAATTGAAATAATATTTTTCATACTTTGTTAACTCACTCTGGTATTAAAATTTCGTTTTCTCACTTCAAAACATATCAAAAACAATGTTTTTTTTTACTTTAAAAATTACAATAATATTTTTCATACTTTGTTAACTCACTCTGGTATTAAAATTTCGTTTTCTCACTTCAAAACATATCAAAAACAATGTTTTTTTTTACTTTAAAAATTACAATAATATTTTTCATACTTTGTTAACTCACTCTGGTATTAAAATTTCGTATTCTCACTTCAAAACATATCAAAAACAATGCTTTTTTTTACTTTAAAAATTACTCAACTATTTTTCATACATTGTTAACTCACTCTGGTATTAAAATTTCGTATTCTCACTTCAAAACATATCAAAAACAATGTTTTTTTTTACTTTAAAAATTACAATAATATTTTTCATACTTTGTTAACTCACTCTGGTATTAAAATTTCGTATTCTCACTTCAAAACATATCAAAAACAATGTTTTTTTTTACTTTAAAAATTACAATAATATTTTTCATACTTTGTTAACTCACTCTGGTATTAAAATTTTAATTTCTCACTTCAAAACATATCAAAAACAATGTTTTTTTTTACTTTAAAAATTACTCAACTATTTTTCATACATTGTTAACTCACTCTGGTATTAAAATTTCGTATTCTCACTTCAAAACATATCAAAACAATGCTTTTTTTTACTTTAAAAATTACAATAATATTTTTCATACTTTGTTAACTCACTCTGGTATTAAAATTTCGTATTCTCACTTCAAAACATATCAAAAACAATGCTTTTTTTTACTTTAAAAATTACAATAATATTTTTCATACTTTGTTAACTCACTCTGGTATTAAAATTTCGTATTCTCACTTCAAAACATATCAAAAACAATGCTTTTTTTTACTTTAAAAATTACTCAACTATTTTTCATACATTGTTAACTCACTCTGGTATTAAAATTTCGTATTCTCACTTCAAAACATATCAAAACAATGCTTTTTTTTACTTTAAAAATTACAATAATATTTTTCATACTTTGTTAACTCACTCTGGTATTAAAATTTCGTATTCTCACTTCAAAACATATCAAAACAATACTTTTTTTTACTTTAAAAATTAACTTACTTTTTTTCATACTTTGTTAACTCACTCTGGTATTAAAATTTCGTTTTCTCACTTCAAAACATATCAAAAACAATGTTTTTTTTTGCTTTAAAAATTACAATAATATTTTTCATACTTTGTTAACTCACTCTGGTATTAAAATTTCGTATTCTCACTTCAAAACATATCAAAAACAATGTTTTTTTTTACTTTAAAAATTAACATACTTTTTTTCATACTTTGTTAACTCACTCTGGTATTAAAATTTCGTATTCTCACTTCAAAACATATCAAAACAATGCTTTTTTTTACTTTAAAAATTACAATAATATTTTTCATACTTTGTTAACTCACTCTGGTATTAAAATTTCGTATTCTCACTTCAAAACATATCAAAAACAATGCTTTTTTTTACTTTAAAAATTACAATAATATTTTTCATACTTTGTTAACTCACTCTGGTATTAAAATTTCGTATTCTCACTTCAAAACATATCAAAACAATACTTTTTTTTACTTTAAAAATTAACTTACTTTTTTTCATACTTTGTTAACTCACTCTGGTATTAAAATTTCGTTTTCTCACTTCAAAACATATCAAAAACAATGTTTTTTTTTACTTTAAAAATTACAATAATATTTTTCATACTTTGTTAACTCACTCTGGTATTAAAATTTTAATTTCTCACTTCAAAACATATCAAAAACAATGTTTTTTTTTACTTTAAAAATTACTCAACTATTTTTCATACATTGTTAACTCACTCTGGTATTAAAATTTCGTATTCTCACTTCAAAACATATCAAAACAATGCTTTTTTTTACTTTAAAAATTACAATAATATTTTTCATACTTTGTTAACTCACTCTGGTATTAAAATTTCGTATTCTCACTTCAAAACATATCAAAAACAATGCTTTTTTTTACTTTAAAAATTACAATAATATTTTTCATACTTTGTTAACTCACTCTGGTATTAAAATTTCGTATTCTCACTTCAAAACATATCAAAAACAATGCTTTTTTTTACTTTAAAAATTACTCAACTATTTTTCATACATTGTTAACTCACTCTGGTATTAAAATTTCGTATTCTCACTTCAAAACATATCAAAACAATGCTTTTTTTTACTTTAAAAATTACAATAATATTTTTCATACTTTGTTAACTCACTCTGGTATTAAAATTTCGTATTCTCACTTCAAAACATATCAAAAACAATGCTTTTTTTTACTTTAAAAATTACTCAACTATTTTTCATACATTGTTAACTCACTCTGGTATTAAAATTTCGTATTCTCACTTCAAAACATATCAAAACAATACTTTTTTTTACTTTAAAAATTGAAATAATATTTTTCATACTTTGTTAACTCACTCTGGTATTAAAATTTCGTATTCTCACTTCAAAACATATCAAAAACAATGTTTTTTTTTACTTTAAAAATTACAATAATATTTTTCATACTTTGTTAACTCACTCTGGTATTAAAATTTCGTATTCTCACTTCAAAACATATCAAAAACAATGTTTTTTTTTACTTTAAAAATTACAATAATATTTTTCATACTTTGTTAACTCACTCTGGTATTAAAATTTTAATTTCTCACTTCAAAACATATCAAAAACAATGTTTTTTTTTACTTTAAAAATTACTCAACTATTTTTCATACATTGTTAACTCACTCTGGTATTAAAATTTCGTATTCTCACTTCAAAACATATCAAAACAATGCTTTTTTTTACTTTAAAAATTACAATAATATTTTTCATACTTTGTTAACTCACTCTGGTATTAAAATTTCGTATTCTCACTTCAAAACATATCAAAAACAATGCTTTTTTTTACTTTAAAAATTACAATAATATTTTTCATACTTTGTTAACTCACTCTGGTATTAAAATTTCGTATTCTCACTTCAAAACATATCAAAAACAATGCTTTTTTTTACTTTAAAAATTACTCAACTATTTTTCATACATTGTTAACTCACTCTGGTATTAAAATTTCGTATTCTCACTTCAAAACATATCAAAACAATGCTTTTTTTTACTTTAAAAATTACAATAATATTTTTCATACTTTGTTAACTCACTCTGGTATTAAAATTTCGTATTCTCACTTCAAAACATATCAAAAACAATGCTTTTTTTTACTTTAAAAATTACAATAATATTTTTCATACTTTGTTAACTCACTCTGGTATTAAAATTTCGTATTCTCACTTCAAAACATATCAAAAACAATGCTTTTTTTTACTTTAAAAATTACTCAACTATTTTTCATACATTGTTAACTCACTCTGGTATTAAAATTTCGTATTCTCACTTCAAAACATATCAAAACAATGCTTTTTTTTACTTTAAAAATTACAATAATATTTTTCATACTTTGTTAACTCACTCTGGTATTAAAATTTCGTATTCTCACTTCAAAACATATCAAAAACAATGCTTTTTTTTACTTTAAAAATTACAATAATATTTTTCATACTTTGTTAACTCACTCTGGTATTAAAATTTCGTATTCTCACTTCAAAACATATCAAAAACAATGCTTTTTTTTACTTTAAAAATTACTCAACTATTTTTCATACATTGTTAACTCACTCTGGTATTAAAATTTCGTATTCTCACTTCAAAACATATCAAAACAATACTTTTTTTTACTTTAAAAATTGAAATAATATTTTTCATACTTTGTTAACTCACTCTGGTATTAAAATTTCGTATTCTCACTTCAAAACATATCAAAAACAATGTTTTTTTTTACTTTAAAAATTACAATAATATTTTTCATACTTTGTTAACTCACTCTGGTATTAAAATTTCGTATTCTCACTTCAAAACATATCAAAAACAATGTTTTTTTTTACTTTAAAAATTACAATAATATTTTTCATACTTTGTTAACTCACTCTGGTATTAAAATTTCGTATTCTCACTTCAAAACATATCAAAAACAATGTTTTTTTTTACTTTAAAAATTACAATAATATTTTTCATACTTTGTTAACTCACTCTGGTATTAAAATTTTAATTTCTCACTTCAAAACATATCAAAAACAATGTTTTTTTTTACTTTAAAAATTACTCAACTATTTTTCATACATTGTTAACTCACTCTGGTATTAAAATTTCGTATTCTCACTTCAAAACATATCAAAACAATGCTTTTTTTTACTTTAAAAATTACAATAATATTTTTCATACTTTGTTAACTCACTCTGGTATTAAAATTTCGTATTCTCACTTCAAAACATATCAAAAACAATGCTTTTTTTTACTTTAAAAATTACAATAATATTTTTCATACTTTGTTAACTCACTCTGGTATTAAAATTTCGTATTCTCACTTCAAAACATATCAAAAACAATGCTTTTTTTTACTTTAAAAATTACTCAACTATTTTTCATACATTGTTAACTCACTCTGGTATTAAAATTTCGTATTCTCACTTCAAAACATATCAAAACAATGCTTTTTTTTACTTTAAAAATTACAATAATATTTTTCATACTTTGTTAACTCACTCTGGTATTAAAATTTCGTATTCTCACTTCAAAACATATCAAAAACAATGCTTTTTTTTACTTTAAAAATTACAATAATATTTTTCATACTTTGTTAACTCACTCTGGTATTAAAATTTCGTATTCTCACTTCAAAACATATCAAAAACAATGCTTTTTTTTACTTTAAAAATTACTCAACTATTTTTCATACATTGTTAACTCACTCTGGTATTAAAATTTCGTATTCTCACTTCAAAACATATCAAAAACAATGTTTTTTTTTACTTTAAAAATTACTCAACTATTTTTCATACATTGTTAACTCACTCTGGTATTAAAATTTCGTATTCTCACTTCAAAACATATCAAAACAATACTTTTTTTTACTTTAAAAATTACAATAATATTTTTCATACTTTGTTAACTCACTCTGGTATTAAAATTTCGTATTCTCACTTCAAAACATATCAAAAACAATGTTTTTTTTTACTTTAAAAATTACAATAATATTTTTCATACTTTGTTAACTCACTCTGGTATTAAAATTTCGTTTTCTCACTTCAAAACATATCAAAAACAATACATTTTTTTACTTTAAAAATTACAATAATATTTTTCATACTTTGTTAACTCACTCTGGTATTAAAATTTCGTTTTCTCACTTCAAAACATATCAAAACAATACTTTTTTTTACTTTAAAAATTACAATAATATTTTTCATACTTTGTTAACTCACTCTGGTATTAAAATTTCGTATTCTCACTTCAAAACATATCAAAAACAATGTTTTTTTTTACTTTAAAAATTACAATAATATTTTTCATACTTTGTTAACTCTCTCTGGTATTAAAATTTCGTTTTCTCACTTCAAAACATATCAAAAACAATACATTTTTTACTTTAAAAATTACAATAATATTTTTCATACTTTGTTAACTCACTCTGGTATTAAAATTTCGTATTCTCACTTCAAAACATATCAAAAACAATACATTTTTTTACTTTAAAAATTACAATAATATTTTTCATACTTTGTTAACTCACTCTGGTATTAAAATTTCGTATTCTCACTTCAAAACATATCAAAAACAATGTTTTTTTTTACTTTAAAAATTACAATAATATTTTTCATACTTTGTTAACTCACTCTGGTATTAAAATTTCGTATTCTCACTTCAAAACATATCAAAACAATGCTTTTTTTTACTTTAAAAATTGAAATAATATTTTTCATACTTTGTTAACTCACTCTGGTATTAAAATTTCGTTTTCTCACTTCAAAACATATCAAAAACAATGTTTTTTTTTACTTTAAAAATTACAATAATATTTTTCATACTTTGTTAACTCACTCTGGTATTAAAATTTCGTATTCTCACTTCAAAACATATCAAAAACAATGCTTTTTTTTACTTTAAAAATTAACATACTTTTTTTCATACTTTGTTAACTCACTCTGGTATTAAAATTTCGTATTCTCACTTCAAAACATATCAAAAACAATGCTTTTTTTTACTTTAAAAATTAACATACTTTTTTTCATACTTTGTTAACTCACTCTGGTATTAAAATTTCGTATTCTCACTTCAAAACATATCAAAACAATACTTTTTTTTACTTTAAAAATTGAAATAATATTTTTCATACATTGTTAACTCACTCTGGTATTAAAATTTCGTATTCTCACTTCAAAACATATCAAAACAATACTTTTTTTTACTTTAAAAATTGAAATAATATTTTTCATACTTTGTTAACTCACTCTGGTATTAAAATTTCGTTTTCTCACTTCAAAACATATCAAAACAATGCTTTTTTTTACTTTAAAAATTGAAATAATATTTTTCATACTTTGTTAACTCACTCTGGTATTAAAATTTCGTTTTCTCACTTCAAAACATATCAAAAACAATGTTTTTTTTTACTTTAAAAATTACAATAATATTTTTCATACTTTGTTAACTCACTCTGGTATTAAAATTTCGTATTCTCACTTCAAAACATATCAAAAACAATGCTTTTTTTTACTTTAAAAATTAACATACTTTTTTTCATACTTTGTTAACTCACTCTGGTATTAAAATTTCGTTTTCTCACTTCAAAACATATCAAAACAATGCTTTTTTTTACTTTAAAAATTACAATAATATTTTTCATACTTTGTTAACTCACTCTGGTATTAAAATTTCGTATTCTCACTTCAAAACATATCAAAAACAATGCTTTTTTTTACTTTAAAAATTACAATAATATTTTTCATACTTTGTTAACTCACTCTGGTATTAAAATTTCGTATTCTCACTTCAAAACATATCAAAAACAATGTTTTTTTTTACTTTAAAAATTACTCAACTATTTTTCATACATTGTTAACTCACTCTGGTATTAAAATTTCGTATTCTCACTTCAAAACATATCAAAACAATGCTTTTTTTTACTTTAAAAATTACAATAATATTTTTCATACTTTGTTAACTCACTCTGGTATTAAAATTTCGTATTCTCACTTCAAAACATATCAAAAACAATGCTTTTTTTTACTTTAAAAATTACAATAATATTTTTCATACTTTGTTAACTCACTCTGGTATTAAAATTTCGTATTCTCACTTCAAAACATATCAAAAACAATGCTTTTTTTTACTTTAAAAATTACTCAACTATTTTTCATACATTGTTAACTCACTCTGGTATTAAAATTTCGTATTCTCACTTCAAAACATATCAAAAACAATGTTTTTTTTTACTTTAAAAATTACTCAACTATTTTTCATACATTGTTAACTCACTCTGGTATTAAAATTTCGTATTCTCACTTCAAAACATATCAAAACAATACATTTTTTTACTTTAAAAATTACAATAATATTTTTCATACTTTGTTAACTCACTCTGGTATTAAAATTTCGTATTCTCACTTCAAAACATATCAAAAACAATGTTTTTTTTTACTTTAAAAATTACAATAATATTTTTCATACTTTGTTAACTCTCTCTGGTATTAAAATTTCGTTTTCTCACTTCAAAACATATCAAAAACAATACATTTTTTACTTTAAAAATTACAATAATATTTTTCATACTTTGTTAACTCACTCTGGTATTAAAATTTCGTATTCTCACTTCAAAACATATCAAAACAATACTTTTTTTTACTTTAAAAATTACAATAATATTTTTCATACTTTGTTAACTCACTCTGGTATTAAAATTTCGTATTCTCACTTCAAAACATATCAAAAACAATGTTTTTTTTTACTTTAAAAATTACAATAATATTTTTCATACTTTGTTAACTCTCTCTGGTATTAAAATTTCGTTTTCTCACTTCAAAACATATCAAAAACAATACATTTTTTACTTTAAAAATTACAATAATATTTTTCATACTTTGTTAACTCACTCTGGTATTAAAATTTCGTTTTCTCACTTCAAAACATATCAAAAACAATACATTTTTTTACTTTAAAAATTACAATAATATTTTTCATACTTTGTTAACTCACTCTGGTATTAAAATTTCGTATTCTCACTTCAAAACATATCAAAAACAATGTTTTTTTTTACTTTAAAAATTACAATAATATTTTTCATACTTTGTTAACTCACTCTGGTATTAAAATTTCGTATTCTCACTTCAAAACATATCAAAACAATGCTTTTTTTTACTTTAAAAATTGAAATAATATTTTTCATACTTTGTTAACTCACTCTGGTATTAAAATTTCGTATTCTCACTTCAAAACATATCAAAACAATACTTTTTTTTACTTTAAAAATTGAAATAATATTTTTCATACTTTGTTAACTCACTCTGGTATTAAAATTTCGTTTTCTCACTTCAAAACATATCAAAAACAATGCTTTTTTTTACTTTAAAAATTGAAATAATATTTTTCATACATTGTTAACTCACTCTGGTATTAAAATTTCGTATTCTCACTTCAAAACATATCAAAAACAATGCTTTTTTTTACTTTAAAAATTACTCAACTATTTTTCATACATTGTTAACTCACTCTGGTAGTAAAATTTTAATTTCTCACTTCAAAACATATCAAAAACAATGTTTTTTTTTACTTTAAAAATTACTCAACTATTTTTCATACATTGTTAACTCACTCTGGTATTAAAATTTCGTATTCTCACTTCAAAACATATCAAAAACAATGTTTTTTTTTACTTTAAAAATTGAAATAATATTTTTCATACATTGTTAACTCACTCATGTATTAAAATTTCGTATTCTCACTTCAAAACATATCAAAACAATACTTTTTTTTACTTTAAAAATTACAATAATATTTTTCATACTTTGTTAACTCACTCTGGTATTAAAATTTCGTATTCTCACTTCAAAACATATCAAAAACAATGTTTTTTTTTACTTTAAAAATTACAATAATATTTTTCATACTTTGTTAACTCACTCTGGTATTAAAATTTCGTATTCTCACTTCAAAACATATCAAAAACAATGCTTTTTTTTACTTTAAAAATTACAATAATATTTTTCATACTTTGTTAACTCACTCTGGTATTAAAATTTCGTATTCTCACTTCAAAACATATCAAAAACAATGTTTTTTTTTACTTTAAAAATTACAATAATATTTTTCATACTTTGTTAACTCACTCTGGTATTAAAATTTCGTATTCTCACTTCAAAACATATCAAAACAATACTTTTTTTTACTTTAAAAATTAACATACTTTTTTTCATACTTTGTTAACTCACTCTGGTATTAAAATTTCGTTTTCTCACTTCAAAACATATCAAAAACAATGCTTTTTTTTACTTTAAAAATTGAAATAATATTTTTCATACATTGTTAACTCACTCTGGTATTAAAATTTCGTTTTCTCACTTCAAAACATATCAAAAACAATGCTTTTTTTACTTTAAAAATTACAATAATATTTTTCATACTTTGTTAACTCACTCTGGTATTAAAATTTCGTATTCTCACTTCAAAACATATCAAAAACAATGTTTTTTTTTTACTTTAAAAATTACTCAACTATTTTTCATACATTGTTAACTCACTCTGGTATTAAAATTTCGTATTCTCACTTCAAAACATATCAAAAACAATGCTTTTTTTTACTTTAAAAATTAACATACTTTTTTTCATACTTTGTTAACTCACTCTGGTATTAAAATTTCGTATTCTCACTTCAAAACATATCAAAAACAATGTTTTTTTTTACTTTAAAAATTACAATAATATTTTTCATACTTTGTTAACTCACTCTGGTATTAAAATTTCGTATTCTCACTTCAAAACATATCAAAAACAATGTTTTTTTTTTACTTTAAAAATTAACATACTTTTTTTCATACTTTGTTAACTCACTCTGGTATTAAAATTTCGTATTCTCACTTCAAAACATATCAAAAACAATGTTTTTTTTTACTTTAAAAATTACAATAATATTTTTCATACTTTGTTAACTCACTCTGGTATTAAAATTTCGTATTCTCACTTCAAAACATATCAAAAACAATGCTTTTTTTTACTTTAAAAATTAACATACTTTTTTTCATACTTTGTTAACTCACTCTGGTATTAAAATTTCGTATTCTCACTTCAAAACATATCAAAAACAATGTTTTTTTTTACTTTAAAAATTACAATAATATTTTTCATACTTTGTTAACTCACTCTGGTATTAAAATTTCGTATTCTCACTTCAAAACATATCAAAACAATGCTTTTTTTTACTTTAAAAATTAACATACTTTTTTTCATACTTTGTTAACTCACTCTGGTATTAAAATTTCGTATTCTCACTTCAAAACATATCAAAAACAATGTTTTTTTTTTACTTTAAAAATTACAATAATATTTTTCATACTTTGTTAACTCTCTCTGGTATTAAAATTTCGTTTTCTCACTTCAAAACATATCAAAACAATGCTTTTTTTTACTTTAAAAATTAACATACTTTTTTTCATACTTTGTTAACTCACTCTGGTATTAAAATTTCGTATTCTCACTTCAAAACATATCAAAACAATACTTTTTTTTACTTTAAAAATTACAATAATATTTTTCATACATTGTTAACTCACTCTGGTATTAAAATTTCGTATTCTCACTTCAAAACATATCAAAAACAATGCTTTTTTTTACTTTAAAAATTACAATAATATTTTTCATACTTTGTTAACTCACTCTGGTATTAAAATTTCGTATTCTCACTTCAAAACATATCAAAACAATACTTTTTTTTACTTTAAAAATTTACATACTTTTTTTCATACTTTGTTAACTCACTCTGGTATTAAAATTTCGTATTCTCACTTCAAAACATATCAAAACAATACTTTTTTTTTACTTTAAAAATTAACATACTTTTTTTCATACTTTGTTAACTCACTCTGGTATTAAAATTTCGTATTCTCACTTCAAAACATATCAAAAACAATGCTTTTTTTTACTTTAAAAATTGAAATAATATTTTTCATACATTGTTAACTCACTCTGGTATTAAAATTTCGTATTCTCACTTCAAAACATATCAAAACAATACTTTTTTTTACTTTAAAAATTGAAATAATATTTTTCATACATTGTTAACTCACTCTGGTATTAAAATTTCGTATTCTCACTTCAAAACATATCAAAACAATACTTTTTTTTACTTTAAAAATTGAAATAATATTTTTCATACATTGTTAACTCACTCTGGTATTAAAATTTCGTTTTCTCACTTCAAAACATATCAAAACAATGCTTTTTTTTACTTTAAAAATTGAAATAATATTTTTCATACTTTGTTAACTCACTCTGGTATTAAAATTTCGTTTTCTCACTTCAAAACATATCAAAAACAATGTTTTTTTTTACTTTAAAAATTAACTTACTTTTTTTCATACTTTGTTAACTCACTCTGGTATTAAAATTTCGTATTCTCACTTCAAAACATATCAAAAACAATGCTTTTTTTTACTTTAAAAATTACTCAACTATTTTTCATACATTGTTAACTCACTCTGGTATTAAAATTTCGTATTCTCACTTCAAAACATATCAAAACAATACTTTTTTTTACTTTAAAAATTGAAATAATATTTTTCATACATTGTTAACTCACTCTGGTATTAAAATTTCGTATTCTCACTTCAAAACATATCAAAACAATACTTTTTTTTACTTTAAAAATTTACATACTTTTTTTCATACTTTGTTAACTCACTCTGGTATTAAAATTTCGTATTCTCACTTCAAAACATATCAAAACAATACTTTTTTTTACTTTAAAAATTGAAATAATATTTTTCATACATTGTTAACTCACTCTGGTATTAAAATTTCGTTTTCTCACTTCAAAACATATCAAAAACAATGTTTTTTTTTACTTTAAAAATTAACTTACTTTTTTTCATACTTTGTTAACTCACTCTGGTATTAAAATTTCGTATTCTCACTTCAAAACATATCAAAAACAATGCTTTTTTTTTACTTTAAAAATTACTCAACTATTTTTCATACATTGTTAACTCACTCTGGTAGTAAAATTTTAATTTCTCACTTCAAAACATATCAAAAACAATACTTTTTTTTACTTTAAAAATTACTCAACTATTTTTCATACATTGTTAACTCACTCTGGTATTAAAATTTCGTTTTCTCACTTCAAAACATATCAAAAACAATGCTTTTTTTTACTTTAAAAATTAACATACTTTTTTTCATACTTTGTTAACTCACTCTGGTATTAAAATTTCGTATTCTCACTTCAAAACATATCAAAACAATACTTTTTTTTACTTTAAAAATTGAAATAATATTTTTCATACATTGTTAACTCACTCTGGTATTAAAATTTCGTATTCTCACTTCAAAACATATCAAAAACAATGCTTTTTTTTACTTTAAAAATTACAATAATATTTTTCATACTTTGTTAACTCACTCTGGTATTAAAATTTCGTATTCTCACTTCAAAACATATCAAAAACAATGCTTTTTTTTACTTTAAAAATTACAATAATATTTTTCATACTTTGTTAACTCACTCTGGTATTAAAATTTCGTATTCTCACTTCAAAACATATCAAAAACAATGTTTTTTTTTACTTTAAAAATTACAATAATATTTTTCATACTTTGTTAACTCACTCTGGTATTAAAATTTCGTATTCTCACTTCAAAACATATCAAAAACAATGCTTTTTTTTACTTTAAAAATTACAATAATATTTTTCATACTTTGTTAACTCACTCTGGTATTAAAATTTCGTATTCTCACTTCAAAACATATCAAAAACAATGTTTTTTTTTACTTTAAAAATTACAATAATATTTTTCATACTTTGTTAACTCACTCTGGTATTAAAATTTCGTATTCTCACTTCAAAACATATCAAAAACAATGCTTTTTTTTACTTTAAAAATTGAAATAATATTTTTCATACATTGTTAACTCACTCTGGTATTAAAATTTCGTTTTCTCACTTCAAAACATATCAAAACAATACTTTTTTTTACTTTAAAAATTGAAATAATATTTTTCATACATTGTTAACTCACTCTGGTATTAAAATTTCGTTTTCTCACTTCAAAACATATCAAAAACAATGCTTTTTTTTACTTTAAAAATTAACATACTTTTTTTCATACTTTGTTAACTCACTCTGGTATTAAAATTTAGTTTTCTCACTTCAAAACATATCAAAAACAATGCTTTTTTTTACTTTAAAAATCGAAATAATATTTTTCATACATTGTTAACTCACTCTGGTATTAAAATTTCGTTTTCTCACTTCAAAACATATCAAAACAATGCTTTTTTTTACTTTAAAAATTACAATAATATTTTTCATACTTTGTTAACTCACTCTGGTATTAAAATTTCGTATTCTCACTTCAAAACATATCAAAAACAATGTTTTTTTTTACTTTAAAAATTACAATAATATTTTTCATACTTTGTTAACTCACTCTGGTATTAAAATTTCGTATTCTCACTTCAAAACATATCAAAAACAATGCTTTTTTTTACTTTAAAAATTAACATACTTTTTTTCATACTTTGTTAACTCACTCTGGTATTAAAATTTCGTATTCTCACTTCAAAACATATCAAAAACAATGTTTTTTTTTACTTTAAAAATTAACATACTTTTTTTCATACTTTGTTAACTCACTCTGGTATTAAAATTTCGTATTCTTACTTCAAAACATATCAAAACAATGCTTTTTTTTACTTTAAAAATTAACATACTTTTTTTCATACTTTGTTAACTCACTCTGGTATTAAAATTTCGTATTCTCACTTCAAAACATATCAAAACAATACTTTTTTTTACTTTAAAAATTACAATAATATTTTTCATACTTTGTTAACTCACTCTGGTATTAAAATTTCGTATTCTCACTTCAAAACATATCAAAACAATACTTTTTTTTACTTTAAAAATTACAATAATATTTTTCATACATTGTTAACTCACTCTGGTATTAAAATTTCGTATTCTCACTTCAAAACATATCAAAAACAATGCTTTTTTTTACTTTAAAAATTACAATAATATTTTTCATACTTTGTTAACTCACTCTGGTATTAAAATTTCGTATTCTCACTTCAAAACATATCAAAAACAATGTTTTTTTTTACTTTAAAAATTACAATAATATTTTTCATACTTTGTTAACTCACTCTGGTATTAAAATTTCGTATTCTCACTTCAAAACATATCAAAAACAATGTTTTTTTTTACTTTAAAAATTACAATAATATTTTTCATACATTGTTAACTCACTCTGGTATTAAAATTTCGTATTCTCACTTCAAAACATATCAAAAACAATGCTTTTTTTTACTTTAAAAATTACAATAATATTTTTCATACTTTGTTAACTCACTCTGGTATTAAAATTTCGTATTCTCACTTCAAAACATATCAAAAACAATGTTTTTTTTTACTTTAAAAATTACAATAATATTTTTCATACATTGTTAACTCACTCTGGTATTAAAATTTCGTATTCTCACTTCAAAACATATCAAAAACAATGCTTTTTTTTACTTTAAAAATTACAATAATATTTTTCATACTTTGTTAACTCACTCTGGTATTAAAATTTCGTATTCTCACTTCAAAACATATCAAAAACAATGCTTTTTTTTACTTTAAAAATTACAATAATATTTTTCATACATTGTTAACTCACTCTGGTATTAAAATTTCGTATTCTCACTTCAAAACATATCAAAAACAATGCTTTTTTTTACTTTAAAAATTACAATAATATTTTTCATACTTTGTTAACTCACTCTGGTATTAAAATTTCGTTTTCTCACTTCAAAACATATCAAAAACAATGCTTTTTTTTACTTTAAAAATTACTCAACTATTTTTCATACATTGTTAACTCACTCTGGTAGTAAAATTTTAATTTCTCACTTCAAAACATATCAAAACAATACTTTTTTTTACTTTAAAAATTGAAATAATATTTTTCATACATTGTTAACTCACTCTGGTATTAAAATTTCGTTTTCTCACTTCAAAACATATCAAAAACAATGCTTTTTTTTACTTTAAAAATTAACATACTTTTTTTCATACTTTGTTAACTCACTCTGGTATTAAAATTTCGTATTCTCACTTCAAAACATATCAAAAACAATGCTTTTTTTTACTTTAAAAATCGAAATAATATTTTTCATACATTGTTAACTCACTCTGGTATTAAAATTTCGTTTTCTCACTTCAAAACATATCAAAACAATGCTTTTTTTTACTTTAAAAATTACAATAATATTTTTCATACTTTGTTAACTCACTCTGGTATTAAAATTTCGTATTCTCACTTCAAAACATATCAAAAACAATGTTTTTTTTTACTTTAAAAATTAACATACTTTTTTTCATACTTTGTTAACTCACTCTGGTATTAAAATTTCGTATTCTCACTTCAAAACATATCAAAAACAATGCTTTTTTTTACTTTAAAAATTAACATACTTTTTTTCATACTTTGTTAACTCACTCTGGTATTAAAATTTCGTATTCTCACTTCAAAACATATCAAAAACAATGCTTTTTTTTACTTTAAAAATTAACCTACTTTTTTTCATACTTTGTTAACTCACTCTGGTATTAAAATTTCGTATTCTCACTTCAAAACATATCAAAAACAATGCTTTTTTTTACTTTAAAAATTGAAATAATATTTTTCATACATTGTTAACTCACTCTGGTATTAAAATTTCGTATTCTCACTTCAAAACATATCAAAAACAATGCTTTTTTTTACTTTAAAAATTACAATAATATTTTTCATACTTTGTTAACTCACTCTGGTATTAAAATTTCGTATTCTCACTTCAAAACATATCAAAAACAATGCTTTTTTTTACTTTAAAAATTAACATACTTTTTTTCATACTTTGTTAACTCACTCTGGTATTAAAATTTCGTATTCTCACTTCAAAACATATCAAAAACAATGTTTTTTTTTACTTTAAAAATTAACATACTTTTTTTCATACTTTGTTAACTCACTCTGGTATTAAAATTTCGTATTCTCACTTCAAAACATATCAAAAACAATGCTTTTTTTTACTTTAAAAATTAACCTACTTTTTTTCATACTTTGTTAACTCACTCTGGTATTAAAATTTCGTTTTCTCACTTCAAAACATATCAAAACAATGCTTTTTTTTACTTTAAAAATTAACATACTTTTTTTCATACTTTGTTAACTCACTCTGGTATTAAAATTTCGTATTCTCACTTCAAAACATATCAAAAACAATGTTTTTTTTTACTTTAAAAATTACAATAATATTTTTCATACTTTGTTAACTCACTCTGGTATTAAAATTTCGTATTCTCACTTCAAAACATATCAAAAACAATGCTTTTTTTTACTTTAAAAATTAACATACTTTTTTTCATACTTTGTTAACTCACTCTGGTATTAAAATTTCGTATTCTCACTTCAAAACATATCAAAAACAATGTTTTTTTTTACTTTAAAAATTACAATAATATTTTTCATACTTTGTTAACTCACTCTGGTATTAAAATTTCGTATTCTCACTTCAAAACATATCAAAAACAATGTTTTTTTTTACTTTAAAAATTAACATACTTTTTTTCATACTTTGTTAACTCACTCTGGTATTAAAATTTCGTATTCTCACTTCAAAACATATCAAAACAATACTTTTTTTTACTTTAAAAATTACAATAATATTTTTCATACTTTGTTAACTCACTCTGGTATTAAAATTTCGTATTCTCACTTCAAAACATATCAAAACAATACTTTTTTTTACTTTAAAAATTACAATAATATTTTTCATACATTGTTAACTCACTCTGGTATTAAAATTTCGTATTCTCACTTCAAAACATATCAAAAACAATGCTTTTTTTTACTTTAAAAATTACAATAATATTTTTCATACTTTGTTAACTCACTCTGGTATTAAAATTTCGTATTCTCACTTCAAAACATATCAAAAACAATGTTTTTTTTTACTTTAAAAATTACAATAATATTTTTCATACTTTGTTAACTCACTCTGGTATTAAAATTTCGTATTCTCACTTCAAAACATATCAAAAACAATGCTTTTTTTTACTTTAAAAATTACAATAATATTTTTCATACTTTGTTAACTCACTCTGGTATTAAAATTTCGTATTCTCACTTCAAAACATATCAAAAACAATGCTTTTTTTTACTTTAAAAATTACAATAATATTTTTCATACATTGTTAACTCACTCTGGTATTAAAATTTCGTATTCTCACTTCAAAACATATCAAAAACAATGCTTTTTTTTACTTTAAAAATTACAATAATATTTTTCATACTTTGTTAACTCACTCTGGTATTAAAATTTCGTTTTCTCACTTCAAAACATATCAAAAACAATGCTTTTTTTTACTTTAAAAATTACTCAACTATTTTTCATACATTGTTAACTCACTCTGGTAGTAAAATTTTAATTTCTCACTTCAAAACATATCAAAACAATACTTTTTTTTACTTTAAAAATTGAAATAATATTTTTCATACATTGTTAACTCACTCTGGTATTAAAATTTCGTTTTCTCACTTCAAAACATATCAAAAACAATGCTTTTTTTTACTTTAAAAATTAACATACTTTTTTTCATACTTTGTTAACTCACTCTGGTATTAAAATTTCGTATTCTCACTTCAAAACATATCAAAAACAATGCTTTTTTTTACTTTAAAAATCGAAATAATATTTTTCATACATTGTTAACTCACTCTGGTATTAAAATTTCGTTTTCTCACTTCAAAACATATCAAAACAATGCTTTTTTTTACTTTAAAAATTACAATAATATTTTTCATACTTTGTTAACTCACTCTGGTATTAAAATTTCGTATTCTCACTTCAAAACATATCAAAAACAATGTTTTTTTTTACTTTAAAAATTAACATACTTTTTTTCATACTTTGTTAACTCACTCTGGTATTAAAATTTCGTTTTCTCACTTCAAAACATATCAAAAACAATGCTTTTTTTTACTTTAAAAATTAACATACTTTTTTTCATACTTTGTTAACTCACTCTGGTATTAAAATTTCGTTTTCTCACTTCAAAACATATCAAAAACAATGCTTTTTTTTACTTTAAAAATCGAAATAATATTTTTCATACTTTGTTAACTCACTCTGGTATTAAAATTTCGTATTCTCACTTCAAAACATATCAAAAACAATGCTTTTTTTTACTTTAAAAATTGAAATAATATTTTTCATACATTGTTAACTCACTCTGGTATTAAAATTTCGTATTCTCACTTCAAAACATATCAAAAACAATGCTTTTTTTTACTTTAAAAATTACAATAATATTTTTCATACTTTGTTAACTCACTCTGGTATTAAAATTTCGTATTCTCACTTCAAAACATATCAAAAACAATGCTTTTTTTTACTTTAAAAATTAACATACTTTTTTTCATACTTTGTTAACTCACTCTGGTATTAAAATTTCGTATTCTCACTTCAAAACATATCAAAAACAATGCTTTTTTTTACTTTAAAAATTAACATACTTTTTTTCATACTTTGTTAACTCACTCTGGTATTAAAATTTCGTATTCTCACTTCAAAACATATCAAAAACAATGCTTTTTTTTACTTTAAAAATTAACCTACTATTTTTCATACTTTGTTAACTCACTCTGGTATTAAAATTTCGTTTTCTCACTTCAAAACATATCAAAACAATGCTTTTTTTTACTTTAAAAATTAACATACTTTTTTTCATACTTTGTTAACTCACTCTGGTATTAAAATTTCGTATTCTCACTTCAAAACATATCAAAAACAATGTTTTTTTTTACTTTAAAAATTACAATAATATTTTTCATACTTTGTTAACTCACTCTGGTATTAAAATTTCGTATTCTCACTTCAAAACATATCAAAAACAATGCTTTTTTTTACTTTAAAAATTACAATAATATTTTTCATACTTTGTTAACTCACTCTGGTATTAAAATTTCGTTTTCTCACTTCAAAACATATCAAAAACAATGCTTTTTTTTACTTTAAAAATTACTCAACTATTTTTCATACATTGTTAACTCACTCTGGTAGTAAAATTTTAATTTCTCACTTCAAAACATATCAAAAACAATGCTTTTTTTTACTTTAAAAATTGAAATAATATTTTTCATACATTGTTAACTCACTCTGGTATTAAAATTTCGTTTTCTCACTTCAAAACATATCAAAAACAATGCTTTTTTTTACTTTAAAAATTAACATACTTTTTTTCATACTTTGTTAACTCACTCTGGTATTAAAATTTCGTATTCTCACTTCAAAACATATCAAAAACAATGCTTTTTTTTACTTTAAAAATTAACATACTTTTTTTCATACTTTGTTAACTCACTCTGGTATTAAAATTTCGTATTCTCACTTCAAAACATATCAAAACAATACTTTTTTTTACTTTAAAAATTACAATAATATTTTTCATACTTTGTTAACTCACTCTGGTATTAAAATTTCGTATTCTCACTTCAAAACATATCAAAACAATACTTTTTTTTACTTTAAAAATTAACATACTTTTTTTCATACTTTGTTAACTCACTCTGGTATTAAAATTTCGTATTCTCACTTCAAAACATATCAAAACAATACTTTTTTTTACTTTAAAAATTAACATACTTTTTTTCATACTTTGTTAACTCACTCTGGTATTAAAATTTCGTTTTCTCACTTCAAAACATATCAAAAACAATGTTTTTTTTTACTTTAAAAATTAACATACTTTTTTTCATACTTTGTTAACTCACTCTGGTATTAAAATTTCGTATTCTCACTTCAAAACATATCAAAAACAATGCTTTTTTTTACTTTAAAAATTACAATAATATTTTTCATACTTTGTTAACTCACTCTGGTATTAAAATTTCGTATTCTCACTTCAAAACATATCAAAACAATGCTTTTTTTTACTTTAAAAATTACAATAATATTTTTCATACTTTGTTAACTCACTCTGGTATTAAAATTTCGTATTCTCACTTCAAAATATCAAAAACAATGCTTTTTTTTACTCAAAAACAATGCTTTTTTTTACTTTAAAAATTACAATAATATTTTTCATACTTTGTTAACTCACTCTGGTATTAAAATTTCGTTTTCTCACTTCAAAACATATCAAAACAATGCTTTTTTTTACTTTTTAACATACTTTTTTTCATACTTTGTTAAAATTAAAATTTTACTCACTTCATATCATACTTTTTACATACATACTTTGTTAACTCACTCTGGTATTAAAATTTCGTATTCTCACTTCAAAACATATCAAAAACAATGCTTTTTTTTACTTTAAAAATTAACATACTATTTTTCATACTTTGTTAACTCACTCTGGTATTAAAATTTCGTTTTCTCACTTCAAAACATATCAAAAACAATGCTTTTTTTTACTTTAAAAATTGAAATAATATTTTTCATACTTTGTTAACTCACTCTGGTATTAAAATTTCGTATTCTCACTTCAAAACATATCAAAAACAATGCTTTTTTTTACTTTAAAAATTAACATACTTTTTTTCATACTTTGTTAACTCACTCTGGTATTAAAATTTCGTATTCTCACTTCAAAACATATCAAAAACAATGCTTTTTTTTACTTTAAAAATTAACATACTTTTTTTCATACTTTGTTAACTCACTCTGGTATTAAAATTTCGTATTCTCACTTCAAAACATATCAAAAACAATGCTTTTTTTTACTTTAAAAATTACAATAATATTTTTCATACTTTGTTAACTCACTCTGGTATTAAAATTTCGTATTCTCACTTCAAAACATATCAAAAACAATGCTTTTTTTTACTTTAAAAATTGAAATAATATTTTTCATACATTGTTAACTCACTCTGGTATTAAAATTTCGTTTTCTCACTTCAAAACATATCAAAAACAATGCTTTTTTTTACTTTAAAAATTAACATACTTTTTTTCATACTTTGTTAACTCACTCTGGTATTAAAATTTCGTTTTCTCACTTCAAAACATATCAAAAACAATGCTTTTTTTTACTTTAAAAATTACAATAATATTTTTCATACTTTGTTAACTCACTCTGGTATTAAAATTTCGTATTCTCACTTCAAAACATATCAAAAACAATACTTTTTTTTACTTTAAAAATTAACATACTTTTTTTCATACTTTGTTAACTCACTCTGGTATTAAAATTTCGTATTCTCACTTCAAAACATATCAAAAACAATGCTTTTTTTTACTTTAAAAATTAACATACTTTTTTTCATACTTTGTTAACTCACTCTGGTATTAAAATTTCGTATTCTCACTTCAAAACATATCAAAAACAATGCTTTTTTTTACTTTAAAAATTAACATACTTTTTTTCATACTTTGTTAACTCACTCTGGTATTAAAATTTCGTATTCTCACTTCAAAACATATCAAAAACAATGCTTTTTTTTACTTTAAAAATTACAATAATATTTTTCATACTTTGTTAACTCACTCTGGTATTAAAATTTCGTATTCTCACTTCAAAACATATCAAAAACAATGCTTTTTTTTACTTTAAAAATTGAAATAATATTTTTCATACTTTGTTAACTCACTCTGGTATTAAAATTTCGTATTCTCACTTCAAAACATATCAAAAACAATGCTTTTTTTTACTTTAAAAATTACAATAATATTTTTCATACTTTGTTAACTCACTCTGGTATTAAAATTTCGTATTCTCACTTCAAAACATATCAAAAACAATGCTTTTTTTACTTTAAAAATTACAATAATATTTTTCATACTTTGTTAACTCACTCTGGTATTAAAATTTCGTATTCTCACTTCAAAACATATCAAAAACAATGCTTTTTTTTACTTTAAAAATTAACATACTTTTTTTCATACTTTGTTAACTCACTCTGGTATTAAAATTTCGTATTCTCACTTCAAAACATATCAAAAACAATGCTTTTTTTTACTTTAAAAATTAACATACTTTTTTTCATACTTTGTTAACTCACTCTGGTATTAAAATTTCGTATTCTCACTTCAAAACATATCAAAAACAATGCTTTTTTTTACTTTAAAAATTAACATACTTTTTTTCATACATTGTTAACTCACTCTGGTATTAAAATTTCGTATTCTCACTTCAAAACATATCAAAAACAATGCTTTTTTTTACTTTAAAAATTGAAATAATATTTTTCATACTTTGTTAACTCACTCTGGTATTAAAATTTCGTAATTTCTCACTTCAAAACATATCAAAAACAATGCTTTTTTTTACTTTAAAAATTACAATAATATTTTTCATACTTTGTTAACTCACTCTGGTATTAAAATTTCGTATTCTCACTTCAAACATATCAAAAACAATGTTTTTTTTTACTTTAAAAATTACAATAATATTTTCATACTTTGTTAACTCACTCTGGTATTAAAATTTCGTATTCTCACTTCAAAACATATCAAAAACAATGCTTTTTTTTACTTTAAAAATTAACATACTATTTTTCATACTTTGTTAACTCACTCTGGTATTAAAATTTCGTATTCTCACTTCAAAACATATCAAAAACAATGCTTTTTTTTACTTTAAAAATTAACATACTTTTTTTCATACTTTGTTAACTCACTCTGGTATTAAAATTTCGTATTCTCACTTCAAAACATATCAAAAACAATGCTTTTTTTTACTTTAAAAATTGAAATAATATTTTTCATACTTTGTTAACTCACTCTGGTATTAAAATTTCGTATTCTCACTTCAAAACATATCAAAAACAATGCTTTTTTTTACTTTAAAAATTACAATAATATTTTTCATACTTTGTTAACTCACTCTGGTATTAAAATTTCGTTTTCTCACTTCAAAACATATCAAAAACAATGCTTTTTTTTACTTTAAAAATTGAAATAATATTTTTCATACTTTGTTAACTCACTCTGGTATTAAAATTTCGTATTCTCACTTCAAAACATATCAAAAACAATGCTTTTTTTTACTTTAAAAATTAACATACTTTTTTTCATACTTTGTTAACTCACTCTGGTATTAAAATTTCGTATTCTCACTTCAAAACATATCAAAAACAATGCTTTTTTTTACTTTAAAAATTAACATACTTTTTTTCATACTTTGTTAACTCACTCTGGTATTAAAATTTCGTATTCTCACTTCAAAACATATCAAAAACAATGCTTTTTTTTACTTTAAAAATTAACATACTTTTTTTCATACTTTGTTAACTCACTCTGGTATTAAAATTTCGTATTTCTCACTTCAAAACATATCAAAAACAATGCTTTTTTTTACTTTAAAAATTACAATAATATTTTTCATACTTTGTTAACTCACTCTGGTATTAAAATTTCGTATTCTCACTTCAAAACATATCAAAACAATACTTTTTTTTACTTTAAAAATTAACATACTTTTTTTCATACTTTGTTAACTCACTCTGGTATTAAAATTTCGTATTCTCACTTCAAAACATATCAAAAACAATGCTTTTTTTTACTTTAAAAATTACAATAATATTTTTCATACTTTGTTAACTCACTCTGGTATTAAAATTTCGTATTCTCACTTCAAAACATATCAAAAACAATGCTTTTTTTACTTTAAAAATTACAATAATATTTTTCATACATTGTTAACTCACTCTGGTATTAAAATTTCGTTTTCTCACTTCAAAACATATCAAAAACAATGCTTTTTTTTACTTTAAAAATTACAATAATATTTTTCATACATTGTTAACTCACTCTGGTATTAAAATTTCGTATTCTCACTTCAAAACATATCAAAAACAATGCTTTTTTTACTTTAAAAATTAACATACTTTTTTTCATACTTTGTTAACTCACTCTGGTATTAAAATTTCGTATTCTCACTTCAAAACATATCAAAAACAATGCTTTTTTTTACTTTAAAAATTAACATACTTTTTTTCATACTTTGTTAACTCACTCTGGTATTAAAATTTCGTATTCTCACTTCAAAACATATCAAAAACAATGCTTTTTTTTACTTTAAAAATTAACATACTTTTTTTCATACTTTGTTAACTCACTCTGGTATTAAAATTTCGTATTCTCACTTCAAAACATATCAAAAACAATGCTTTTTTTTACTTTAAAAATTAACATACTTTTTTTCATACTTTGTTAACTCACTCTGGTATTAAAATTTCGTATTCTCACTTCAAAACATATCAAAAACAATGCTTTTTTTTACTTTAAAAATTACAATAATATTTTTCATACATTGTTAACTCACTCTGGTATTAAAATTTCGTTTTCTCACTTCAAAACATATCAAAAACAATGCTTTTTTTTACTTTAAAAATTAACATACTTTTTTTCATACTTTGTTAACTCACTCTGGTATTAAAATTTCGTATTCTCACTTCAAAACATATCAAAAACAATGCTTTTTTTTACTTTAAAAATTAACATACTTTTTTTCATACTTTGTTAACTCACTCTGGTATTAAAATTTTAATTTCTCACTTCAAAACATATCAAAAACAATGCTTTTTTTTACTTTAAAAATTACAATAATATTTTTCATACTTTGTTAACTCACTCTGGTATTAAAATTTCGTATTCTCACTTCAAAACATATCAAAAACAATGCTTTTTTTTACTTTAAAAATTAACATACTTTTTTTCATACTTTGTTAACTCACTCTGGTATTAAAATTTCGTATTCTCACTTCAAAACATATCAAAAACAATGCTTTTTTTTACTTTAAAAATTAACATACTTTTTTTCATACTTTGTTAACTCACTCTGGTATTAAAATTTCGTATTCTCACTTCAAAACATATCAAAAACAATGCTTTTTTTTACTTTAAAAATTAACATACTTTTTTTCATACTTTGTTAACTCACTCTGGTATTAAAATTTCGTATTCTCACTTCAAAACATATCAAAAACAATGCTTTTTTTTACTTTAAAAATTACAATAATATTTTTCATACATTGTTAACTCACTCTGGTATTAAAATTTCGTTTTCTTACTTCAAAACATATCAAAAACAATGCTTTTTTTTACTTTAAAAATTAACATACTTTTTTTCATACTTTGTTAACTCACTCTGGTATTAAAATTTCGTATTCTCACTTCAAAACATATCAAAAACAATGCTTTTTTTTACTTTAAAAATTAACATACTTTTTTTCATACTTTGTTAACTCACTCTGGTATTAAAATTTTAATTTCTCACTTCAAAACATATCAAAAACAATGCTTTTTTTTACTTTAAAAATTACAATAATATTTTTCATACTTTGTTAACTCACTCTGGTATTAAAATTTCGTATTCTCACTTCAAAACATATCAAAACAATACTTTTTTTTACTTTAAAAATTAACATACTTTTTTTCATACTTTGTTAACTCACTCTGGTATTAAAATTTCGTATTCTCACTTCAAAACATATCAAAAACAATGCTTTTTTTTACTTTAAAAATTACAATAATATTTTTCATACTTTGTTAACTCACTCTGGTATTAAAATTTCGTATTCTCACTTCAAAACATATCAAAAACAATGCTTTTTTTTACTTTAAAAATTACAATAATATTTTTCATACTTTGTTAACTTCCTCTGGTATTAAAATTTCGTATTCTCACTTCAAAACATATCAAAAACAATGCTTTTTTTTACTTTAAAAATTACAATAATATTTTTCATACTTTGTTAACTCACTCTGGTATTAAAATTTCGTATTCTCACTTCAAAACATATCAAAAACAATGCTTTTTTTTACTTTAAAAATTAACATACTTTTTTTCATACTTTGTTAACTCACTCTGGTATTAAAATTTCGTATTCTCACTTCAAAACATATCAAAAACAATGCTTTTTTTTACTTTAAAAATTACAATAATATTTTTCATACTTTGTTAACTCACTCTGGTATTAAAATTTCGTATTCTCACTTCAAAACATATCAAAAACAATGCTTTTTTTTACTTTAAAAATTAACATACTTTTTTTCATACTTTGTTAACTCACTCTGGTATTAAAATTTCGTATTCTCACTTCAAAACATATCAAAAACAATGCTTTTTTTACTTTAAAAATTAACATACTTTTTTTCATACTTTGTTAACTCACTCTGGTATTAAAATTTCGTATTCTCACTTCAAAACATATCAAAAACAATGCTTTTTTTTACTTTAAAAATTACAATAATATTTTTCATACTTTGTTAACTTCCTCTGGTATTAAAATTTCGTATTCTCACTTCAAAACATATCAAAAACAATGCTTTTTTTTACTTTAAAAATTACAATAATATTTTTCATACTTTGTTAACTCACTCTGGTATTAAAATTTCGTATTCTCACTTCAAAACATATCAAAAACAATGCTTTTTTTTACTTTAAAAATTAACATACTTTTTTTCATACTTTGTTAACTCACTCTGGTATTAAAATTTCGTATTCTCACTTCAAAACATATCAAAAACAATGCTTTTTTTTACTTTAAAAATTACAATAATATTTTTCATACATTGTTAACTCACTCTGGTATTAAAATTTCGTTTTCTTACTTCAAAACATATCAAAAACAATGCTTTTTTTTACTTTAAAAATTAACATACTTTTTTTCATACTTTGTTAACTCACTCTGGTATTAAAATTTCGTATTCTCACTTCAAAACATATCAAAAACAATGCTTTTTTTTACTTTAAAAATTAACATACTTTTTTTCATACTTTGTTAACTCACTCTGGTATTAAAATTTTAATTTCTCACTTCAAAACATATCAAAAACAATGCTTTTTTTTACTTTAAAAATTACAATAATATTTTTCATACTTTGTTAACTCACTCTGGTATTAAAATTTCGTTTTCTCACTTCAAAACATATCAAAACAATACTTTTTTTTACTTTAAAAATTACAATAATATTTTTCATACTTTGTTAACTCACTCTGGTATTAAAATTTCGTATTCTCACTTCAAAACATATCAAAAACAATGCTTTTTTTTACTTTAAAAATTAACATACTTTTTTTCATACTTTGTTAACTCACTCTGGTATTAAAATTTTAATTTCTCACTTCAAAACATATCAAAAACAATGCTTTTTTTTACTTTAAAAATTAACATACTTTTTTTCATACTTTGTTAACTCACTCTGGTATTAAAATTTCGTATTCTCACTTCAAAACATATCAAAAACAATGCTTTTTTTTACTTTAAAAATTACAATAATATTTTTCATACTTTGTTAACTCACTCTGGTATTAAAATTTTAATTTCTCACTTCAAAACATATCAAAAACAATGCTTTTTTTTACTTTAAAAATTACAATAATATTTTTCATACTTTGTTAACTCACTCTGGTATTAAAATTTTAATTTCTCACTTCAAAACATATCAAAACAATACTTTTTTTTACTTTAAAAATTACAATAATATTTTTCATACTTTGTTAACTCACTCTGGTATTAAAATTTCGTATTCTCACTTCAAAACATATCAAAAACAATGCTTTTTTTTACTTTAAAAATTAACATACTTTTTTTCATACTTTGTTAACTCACTCTGGTATTAAAATTTTAATTTCTCACTTCAAAACATATCAAAAACAATGCTTTTTTTTACTTTAAAAATTAACATACTTTTTTTCATACTTTGTTAACTCACTCTGGTATTAAAATTTCGTATTCTCACTTCAAAACATATCAAAAACAATGCTTTTTTTTACTTTAAAAATTACAATAATATTTTTCATACTTTGTTAACTCACTCTGGTATTAAAATTTTAATTTCTCACTTCAAAACATATCAAAAACAATGCTTTTTTTTACTTTAAAAATTACAATAATATTTTTCATACTTTGTTAACTCACTCTGGTATTAAAATTTCGTATTCTCACTTCAAAACATATCAAAAACAATGCTTTTTTTTACTTTAAAAATTACAATAATATTTTTCATACTTTGTTAACTCACTCTGGTATTAAAATTTCGTATTCTCACTTCAAAACATATCAAAAACAATGCTTTTTTTTACTTTAAAAATTAACATACTTTTTTTCATACTTTGTTAACTCACTCTGGTATTAAAATTTCGTATTCTCACTTCAAAACATATCAAAAACAATGTTTTTTTTACTTTAAAAATTACAATAATATTTTTCATACTTTGTTAACTTCCTCTGGTATTAAAATTTCGTATTCTCACTTCAAAACATATCAAAAACAATGCTTTTTTTTACTTTAAAAATTACAATAATATTTTTCATACTTTGTTAACTCACTCTGGTATTAAAATTTCGTATTCTCACTTCAAAACATATCAAAAACAATGCTTTTTTTTACTTTAAAAATTACAATAATATTTTTCATACTTTGTTAACTCACTCTGGTATTAAAATTTCGTATTCTCACTTCAAAACATATCAAAAACAATGCTTTTTTTTACTTTAAAAATTGAAATAATATTTTTCATACTTTGTTAACTCACTCTGGTATTAAAATTTCGTATTCTCACTTCAAAACATATCAAAAACAATGCTTTTTTTTACTTTAAAAATTAACATACTTTTTTTCATACTTTGTTAACTCACTCTGGTATTAAAATTTCGTATTCTCACTTCAAAACATATCAAAAACAATGCTTTTTTTTACTTTAAAAATTACAATAATATTTTTCATACTTTGTTAACTTCCTCTGGTATTAAAATTTCGTATTCTCACTTCAAAACATATCAAAAACAATGCTTTTTTTTACTTTAAAAATTAACATACTTTTTTTCATACTTTGTTAACTCACTCTGGTATTAAAATTTCGTATTCTCACTTCAAAACATATCAAAAACAATGCTTTTTTTTACTTTAAAAATTAACATACTTTTTTTCATACTTTGTTAACTCACTCTGGTATTAAAATTTCGTATTCTCACTTCAAAACATATCAAAAACAATGCTTTTTTTTACTTTAAAAATTACAATAATATTTTTCATACTTTGTTAACTTCCTCTGGTATTAAAATTTCGTATTCTCACTTCAAAACATATCAAAAACAATGCTTTTTTTTACTTTAAAAATTAACATACTTTTTTTCATACTTTGTTAACTCACTCTGGTATTAAAATTTCGTTTTCTCACTTCAAAACATATCAAAAACAATGCTTTTTTTTACTTTAAAAATTACAATAATATTTTTCATACTTTGTTAACTCACTCTGGTATTAAAATTTCGTATTCTCACTTCAAAACATATCAAAAACAATGCTTTTTTTTACTTTAAAAATTACAATAATATTTTTCATACTTTGTTAACTCACTCTGGTATTAAAATTTCGTATTCTCACTTCAAAACATATCAAAAACAATGCTTTTTTTTACTTTAAAAATTGAAATAATATTTTTCATACTTTGTTAACTCACTCTGGTATTAAAATTTCGTATTCTCACTTCAAAACATATCAAAAACAATGCTTTTTTTTACTTTAAAAATTACAATAATATTTTTCATACTTTGTTAACTCACTCTGGTATTAAAATTTCGTATTCTCACTTCAAAACATATCAAAAACAATGTTTTTTTTTACTTTAAAAATTAACATACTTTTTTTCATACTTTGTTAACTCACTCTGGTATTAAAATTTCGTATTCTCACTTCAAAACATATCAAAAACAATGCTTTTTTTTACTTTAAAAATTACAATAATATTTTTCATACTTTGTTAACTTCCTCTGGTATTAAAATTTCGTATTCTCACTTCAAAACATATCAAAAACAATGCTTTTTTTTACTTTAAAAATTGAAATAATATTTTTCATACTTTGTTAACTCACTCTGGTATTAAAATTTCGTATTCTCACTTCAAAACATATCAAAAACAATGTTTTTTTTTACTTTAAAAATTAACTTACTTTTTTTCATACTTTGTTAACTCACTCTGGTATTAAAATTTCGTATTCTCACTTCAAAACATATCAAAAACAATGCTTTTTTTTACTTTAAAAATTGAAATAATATTTTTCATACTTTGTTAACTCACTCTGGTATTAAAATTTCGTATTCTCACTTCAAAACATATCAAAAACAATGCTTTTTTTTACTTTAAAAATTACAATAATATTTTTCATACTTTGTTAACTCACTCTGGTATTAAAATTTCGTATTCTCACTTCAAAACATATCAAAAACAATGCTTTTTTTTACTTTAAAAATTACAATAATATTTTTCATACTTTGTTAACTTCCTCTGGTATTAAAATTTCGTATTCTCACTTCAAAACATATCAAAAACAATGCTTTTTTTTACTTTAAAAATTGAAATAATATTTTTCATACTTTGTTAACTCACTCTGGTATTAAAATTTCGTATTCTCACTTCAAAACATATCAAAAACAATGTTTTTTTTACTTTAAAAATTAACATACTTTTTTTCATACTTTGTTAACTCACTCTGGTATTAAAATTTCGTATTCTCACTTCAAAACATATCAAAAACAATGCTTTTTTTACTTTAAAAATTACAATAATATTTTTCATACTTTGTTAACTCACTCTGGTATTAAAATTTCGTATTCTCACTTCAAAACATATCAAAAACAATGCTTTTTTTTACTTTAAAAATTACAATAATATTTTTCATACTTTGTTAACTCACTCTGGTATTAAAATTTCGTATTCTCACTTCAAAACATATCAAAAACAATGCTTTTTTTACTTTAAAAATTAACATACTTTTTTTCATACTTTGTTAACTCACTCTGGTATTAAAATTTCGTATTCTCACTTCAAAACATATCAAAAACAATGCTTTTTTTTACTTTAAAAATTAACATACTTTTTTTCATACTTTGTTAACTCACTCTGGTATTAAAATTTTAATTTCTCACTTCAAAACATATCAAAAACAATGCTTTTTTTACTTTAAAAATTACAATAATATTTTTCATACTTTGTTAACTCACTCTGGTATTAAAATTTCGTATTCTCACTTCAAAACATATCAAAAACAATGCTTTTTTTTACTTTAAAAATTACAATAATATTTTTCATACTTTGTTAACTCACTCTGGTATTAAAATTTCGTATTCTCACTTCAAAACATATCAAAAACAATGCTTTTTTTTACTTTAAAAATTACAATAATATTTTTCATACTTTGTTAACTCACTCTGGTATTAAAATTTCGTATTCTCACTTCAAAACATATCAAAAACAATGCTTTTTTTTACTTTAAAAATTGAAATAATATTTTTCATACTTTGTTAACTCACTCTGGTATTAAAATTTCGTATTCTCACTTCAAAACATATCAAAAACAATGCTTTTTTTTACTTTAAAAATTACAATAATATTTTTCATACTTTGTTAACTCACTCTGGTATTAAAATTTCGTATTCTCACTTCAAAACATATCAAAAGAATGCTTTTTTTTACTTTAAAAATTACAATAATATTTTTCATACTTTGTTAACTCACTCTGGTATTAAAATTTTAATTTCTCACTTCAAAACATATCAAAAACAATGCTTTTTTTACTTTAAAAATTAACATACTTTTTTTCATACTTTGTTAACTCACTCTGGTATTAAAATTTCGTATTCTCACTTCAAAACATATCAAAAACAATGCTTTTTTTTACTTTAAAAATTACAATAATATTTTTCATACTTTGTTAACTCACTCTGGTATTAAAATTTCGTATTCTCACTTCAAAACATATCAAAAACAATGCTTTTTTTTACTTTAAAAATTAACTTACTTTTTTTCATACTTTGTTAACTCACTCTGGTATTAAAATTTCGTATTCTCACTTCAAAACATATCAAAAACAATGCTTTTTTTTACTTTAAAAATTACAATAATATTTTTCATACTTTGTTAACTCACTCTGGTATTAAAATTTCGTATTCTCACTTCAAAACATATCAAAAACAATGCTTTTTTTTACTTTAAAAATTACAATAATATTTTTCATACTTTGTTAACTCACTCTGGTATTAAAATTTCGTATTCTCACTTCAAAACATATCAAAAACAATGTTTTTTTTTACTTTAAAAATTAACATACTTTTTTTCATACTTTGTTAACTCACTCTGGTATTAAAATTTCGTATTCTCACTTCAAAACATATCAAAAACAATGTTTTTTTTTACTTTAAAAATTACAATAATATTTTTCATACTTTGTTAACTCACTCTGGTATTAAAATTTCGTATTCTCACTTCAAAACATATCAAAAACAATGCTTTTTTTACTTTAAAAATTACAATAATATTTTTCATACTTTGTTAACTCACTCTGGTATTAAAATTTCGTATTCTCACTTCAAAACATATCAAAAACAATGTTTTTTTTTACTTTAAAAATTACAATAATATTTTTCATACTTTGTTAACTCACTCTGGTATTAAAATTTCGTATTCTCACTTCAAAACATATCAAAAACAATGTTTTTTTTTACTTTAAAAATTACAATAATATTTTTCATACTTTGTTAACTCACTCTGGTATTAAAATTTCGTATTCTCACTTCAAAACATATCAAAAACAATGCTTTTTTTTACTTTAAAAATTACAATAATATTTTTCATACTTTGTTAACTTCCTCTGGTATTAAAATTTCGTATTCTCACTTCAAAACATATCAAAAACAATGCTTTTTTTTACTTTAAAAATTACAATAATATTTTTCATACTTTGTTAACTCACTCTGGTATTAAAATTTCGTATTCTCACTTCAAAACATATCAAAAACAATGCTTTTTTTTACTTTAAAAATTACAATAATATTTTTCATACTTTGTTAACTCACTCTGGTATTAAAATTTTAATTTCTCACTTCAAAACATATCAAAAACAATGCTTTTTTTTACTTTAAAAATTAACCTACTTTTTTTCATACTTTGTTAACTCACTCTGGTATTAAAATTTCGTATTCTCACTTCAAAACATATCAAAAACAATGCTTTTTTTACTTTAAAAATTACAATAATATTTTTCATACTTTGTTAACTCACTCTGGTATTAAAATTTCGTATTCTCACTTCAAAACATATCAAAAACAATGCTTTTTATTACTTTAAAAATTAACATACTTTTTTTCATACTTTGTTAACTCACTCTGGTATTAAAATTTCGTATTCTCACTTCAAAACATATCAAAAACAATGTTTTTTTTTACTTTAAAAATTGAAATAATATTTTTCATACTTTGTTAACTCACTCTGGTATTAAAATTTCGTATTCTCACTTCAAAACATATCAAAAACAATGCTTTTTTTTACTTTAAAAATTAACATACTTTTTTTCATACTTTGTTAACTCACTCTGGTATTAAAATTTC
>CAMPDV010004243.1:0-32264 GCA_946699065.1 Loxodes magnus | reverse complement strand
AAGATAGAATTTCAGTTTTAAGTAGTATGCTTTGAGAAGTAATAAGTATTTAGAAAAGTGAAGAAGTAAAGTAAGAAAAGAATATCTAATGATAAGTTTTCGTAGCATTCACTAAAATATAAGTTAAAATATCCAAAATGTTAGTAATAATATAATAATTACGAATCTGTATTCGATAAGTATGGATATGCTTGTAGATGAAAGTTAGCCTATAGAAAAGTGAAGAAGTAAAGTAAGAAAAGAAGATAGAATTTCAGTTTTAAGTAGTATGCTTTGAGAAGTAATAAGTATTTAGAAAAGTGAAGAAGTAAAGTAAGAAAAGAATATCTAATGATAAGTTTTCGTAGCATTCACTAAAATATAAGTTAAAATATCCAAAATGTTAGTAATAATATAATAATTACGAATCTGTATTCGATAAGTATGGATATGCTTGTAGATGAAAGTTAGCCTATAGAAAAGTGAAGAAGTAAAGTAAGAAAAGAAGATAGAATTTCAGTTTTAAGTAGTATGCTTTGAGAAGTAATAAGTATTTAGAAAAGTGAAGAAGTAAATTAAGAAAAGAAGATGGAATTTCAGTTTTAAGGAGTATGCTTTGAGAAGTAATTAGTATTTAGAAAAGTGAAGAAGTAAAGTAAGAAAAGAAGATAGAATTTCAGTTTTAAGTAGTATGCTTTGAGAAGTAATAAGTATTTAGAAAAGTGAAGAAGTAAATTAAGAAAGAAGATGGAATTTCAGTTTTAAGGAGTATGCTTTGAGAAGTAATTAGTATTTAGAAAAGTGAAGAAGTAAAGTAAGAAAAGAAGATAGAATTTCAGTTTTAAGTAGTATGCTTTGAGAGTAATAAGTATTTAGAAAAGTGAAGAAGTAAAGTAAGAAAAGAATATCTAATGATAAGTTTTCGTAGCATTCACTAAAATATAAGTTAAAATATCCAAAATGTTAGTAATAATATAATAATTACGAATCTGTATTCGATAAGTATGGATATGCTTGTAGATGAAAGTTAGCCTATAGAAAAGTGAAGAAGTAAAGTAAGAAAAGAAGATAGAATTTCAGTTTTAAGTAGTATGCTTTGAGAAGTAATAAGTATTTAGAAAAGTGAAGAAGTAAATAAAGAAAAGAAGATGGAATTTCAGTTTTAAGGAGTATGCTTTGAGAAGTAATTAGTATTTAGAAAAGTGAAGAAGTAAAGTAAGAAAAGAAGATAGAATTTCAGTTTTAAGTAGTATGCTTTGAGAAGTAATAAGTATTTAGAAAAGTGAAGAAGTAAAGTAAGAAAAGAATATCTAATGATAAGTTTTCGTAGCATTCACTAAAATATAAGTTAAAATATCCAAAATGTTAGTAATAATATAATAATTACGAATCTGTATTCGATAAGTATGGATATGCTTGTAGATGAAAGTTAGCCTATAGAAAAGTGAAGAAGTAAAGTAAGAAAAGAAGATAGAATTTCAGTTTTAAGTAGTATGCTTTGAGAAGTAATAAGTATTTAGAAAAGTGAAGAAGTAAAGTAAGAAAAGAATATCTAATGATAAGTTTTCGTAGCATTCACTAAAATATAAGTTAAAATATCCAAAATGTTAGTAATAATATAATAATTACGAATCTGTATTCGATAAGTATGGATATGCTTGTAGATGAAAGTTAGCCTATAGAAAAGTGAAGAAGTAAAGTAAGAAAAGAAGATAGAATTTCAGTTTTAAGTAGTATGCTTTGAGAAGTAATAAGTATTTAGAAAAGTGAAGAAGTAAATTAAGAAAAGAAGATGGAATTTCAGTTTTAAGGAGTATGCTTTGAGAAGTAATTAGTATTTAGAAAAGTGAAGAAGTAAAGTAAGAAAAGAAGATAGAATTTCAGTTTTAAGTAGTATGCTTTGAGAAGTAATAAGTATTTAGAAAAGTGAAGAAGTAAATTAAGAAAAGAAGATGGAATTTCAGTTTTAAGGAGTATGCTTTGAGAAGTAATTAGTATTTAGAAAAGTGAAGAAGTAAAGTAAGAAAAGAAGATAGAATTTCAGTTTTAAGTAGTATGCTTGAGAAGTAATAAGTATTTAGAAAAGTGAAGAAGTAAAGTAAGAAAAGAATATCTAATGATAAGTTTTCGTAGCATTCACTAAAATATAAGTTAAAATATCCAAAATGTTAGTAATAATATAATAATTACGAATCTGTATTCGATAAGTATGGATATGCTTGTAGATGAAAGTTAGCCTATAGAAAAGTGAAGAAGTAAAGTAAGAAAAGAAGATAGAATTTCAGTTTTAAGTAGTATGCTTTGAGAAGTAATAAGTATTTAGAAAAGTGAAGAAGTAAATAAAGAAAAGAAGATGGAATTTCAGTTTTAAGGAGTATGCTTTGAGAAGTAATTAGTATTTAGAAAAGTGAAGAAGTAAAGTAAGAAAAGAAGATAGAATTTCAGTTTTAAGTAGTATGCTTTGAGAAGTAATAAGTATTTAGAAAAGTGAAGAAGTAAAGTAAGAAAAGAATATCTAATGATAAGTTTTCGTAGCATTCACTAAAATATAAGTTAAAATATCCAAAATGTTAGTAATAATATATAATTACGAATCTGTATTCGATAAGTATGGATATGCTTGTAGATGAAAGTTAGCCTATAGAAAAGTGAAGAAGTAAAGTAAGAAAAGAAGATAGAATTTCAGTTTTAAGTAGTATGCTTTGAGAAGTAATAAGTATTTAGAAAAGTGAAGAAGTAAAGTAAGAAAAGAATATCTAATGATAAGTTTTCGTAGCATTCACTAAAATATAAGTTAAAATATCCAAAATGTTAGTAATAATATAATAATTACGAATCTGTATTCGATAAGTATGGATATGCTTGTAGATGAAAGTTAGCCTATAGAAAAGTGAAGAAGTAAAGTAAGAAAAGAAGATAGAATTTCAGTTTTAAGTAGTATGCTTTGAGAAGTAATAAGTATTTAGAAAAGTGAAGAAGTAAATAAAGAAAAGAAGATGGAATTTCAGTTTTAAGGAGTATGCTTTGAGAAGTAATTAGTATTTAGAAAAGTGAAGAAGTAAAGTAAGAAAAGAAGATAGAATTTCAGTTTTAAGTAGTATGCTTTGAGAAGTAATAAGTATTTAGAAAAGTGAAGAAGTAAAGTAAGAAAAGAATATCTAATGATAAGTTTTCGTAGCATTCACTAAAATATAAGTTAAAATATCCAAAATGTTAGTAATAATATAATAATTACGAATCTGTATTCGATAAGTATGGATATGCTTGTAGATGAAAGTTAGCCTATAGAAAAGTGAAGAAGTAAAGTAAGAAAAGAAGATAGAATTTCAGTTTTAAGTAGTATGCTTTGAGAAGTAATAAGTATTTAGAAAAGTGAAGAAGTAAAGTAAGAAAAGAATATCTAATGATAAGTTTTCGTAGCATTCACTAAAATATAAGTTAAAATATCCAAAATGTTAGTAATAATATAATAATTACGAATCTGTATTCGATAAGTATGGATATGCTTGTAGATGAAAGTTAGCCTATAGAAAAGTGAAGAAGTAAAGTAAGAAAAGAAGATAGAATTTCAGTTTTAAGTAGTATGCTTTGAGAAGTAATAAGTATTTAGAAAAGTGAAGAAGTAAATTAAGAAAAGAAGATGGAATTTCAGTTTTAAGGAGTATGCTTTGAGAAGTAATTAGTATTTAGAAAAGTGAAGAAGTAAAGTAAGAAAAGAAGATAGAATTTCAGTTTTAAGTAGTATGCTTTGAGAAGTAATAAGTATTTAGAAAAGTGAAGAAGTAAAGTAAGAAAAGAATATCTAATGATAAGTTTTCGTAGCATTCACTAAAATATAAGTTAAAATATCCAAAATGTTAGTAATAATATAATAATTACGAATCTGTATTCGATAAGTATGGATATGCTTGTAGATGAAAGTTAGCCTATAGAAAAGTGAAGAAGTAAAGTAAGAAAAGAAGATAGAATTTCAGTTTTAAGTAGTATGCTTTGAGAAGTAATAAGTATTTAGAAAAGTGAAGAAGTAAATAAAGAAAAGAAGATGGAATTTCAGTTTTAAGGAGTATGCTTTGAGAAGTAATTAGTATTTAGAAAAGTGAAGAAGTAAAGTAAGAAAAGAAGATAGAATTTCAGTTTTAAGTAGTATGCTTTGAGAAGTAATAAGTATTTAGAAAAGTGAAGAAGTAAAGTAAGAAAAGAATATCTAATGATAAGTTTTCGTAGCATTCACTAAAATATAAGTTAAAATATCCAAAATGTTAGTAATAATATAATAATTACGAATCTGTATTCGATAAGTATGGATATGCTTGTAGATGAAAGTTAGCCTATAGAAAAGTGAAGAAGTAAAGTAAGAAAAGAAGATAGAATTTCAGTTTTAAGTAGTATGCTTTGAGAAGTAATAAGTATTTAGAAAAGTGAAGAAGTAAAGTAAGAAAAGAATATCTAATGATAAGTTTTCGTAGCATTCACTAAAATATAAGTTAAAATATCCAAAATGTTAGTAATAATATAATAATTACGAATCTGTATTCGATAAGTATGGATATGCTTGTAGATGAAAGTTAGCCTATAGAAAAGTGAAGAAGTAAAGTAAGAAAAGAAGATAGAATTTCAGTTTTAAGTAGTATGCTTTGAGAAGTAATAAGTATTTAGAAAAGTGAAGAAGTAAATAAAGAAAAGAAGATGGAATTTCAGTTTTAAGGAGTATGCTTTGAGAAGTAATTAGTATTTAGAAAAGTGAAGAAGTAAAGTAAGAAAAGAAGATAGAATTTCAGTTTTAAGTAGTATGCTTTGAGAAGTAATAAGTATTTAGAAAAGTGAAGAAGTAAAGTAAGAAAAGAATATCTAATGATAAGTTTTCGTAGCATTCACTAAAATATAAGTTAAAATATCCAAAATGTTAGTAATAATATAATAATTACGAATCTGTATTCGATAAGTATGGATATGCTTGTAGATGAAAGTTAGCCTATAGAAAAGTGAAGAAGTAAAGTAAGAAAAGAAGATAGAATTTCAGTTTTAAGTAGTATGCTTTGAGAAGTAATAAGTATTTAGAAAAGTGAAGAAGTAAAGTAAGAAAAGAATATCTAATGATAAGTTTTCGTAGCATTCACTAAAATATAAGTTAAAATATCCAAAATGTTAGTAATAATATAATAATTACGAATCTGTATTCGATAAGTATGGATATGCTTGTAGATGAAAGTTAGCCTATAGAAAAGTGAAGAAGTAAAGTAAGAAAAGAAGATAGAATTTCAGTTTTAAGTAGTATGCTTTGAGAAGTAATAAGTATTTAGAAAAGTGAAGAAGTAAATTAAGAAAAGAAGATGGAATTTCAGTTTTAAGGAGTATGCTTTGAGAAGTAATTAGTATTTAGAAAAGTGAAGAAGTAAAGTAAGAAAAGAAGATAGAATTTCAGTTTTAAGTAGTATGCTTTGAGAAGTAATAAGTATTTAGAAAAGTGAAGAAGTAAAGTAAGAAAAGAATATCTAATGATAAGTTTTCGTAGCATTCACTAAAATATAAGTTAAAATATCCAAAATGTTAGTAATAATATAATAATTACGAATCTGTATTCGATAAGTATGGATATGCTTGTAGATGAAAGTTAGCCTATAGAAAAGTGAAGAAGTAAAGTAAGAAAAGAAGATAGAATTTCAGTTTTAAGTAGTATGCTTTGAGAAGTAATAAGTATTTAGAAAAGTGAAGAAGTAAATAAAGAAAAGAAGATGGAATTTCAGTTTTAAGGAGTATGCTTTGAGAAGTAATTAGTATTTAGAAAAGTGAAGAAGTAAAGTAAGAAAAGAAGATAGAATTTCAGTTTTAAGTAGTATGCTTTGAGAAGTAATAAGTATTTAGAAAAGTGAAGAAGTAAAGTAAGAAAAGAATATCTAATGATAAGTTTTCGTAGCATTCACTAAAATATAAGTTAAAATATCCAAAATGTTAGTAATAATATAATAATTACGAATCTGTATTCGATAAGTATGGATATGCTTGTAGATGAAAGTTAGCCTATAGAAAAGTGAAGAAGTAAAGTAAGAAAAGAAGATAGAATTTCAGTTTTAAGTAGTATGCTTTGAGAAGTAATAAGTATTTAGAAAAGTGAAGAAGTAAAGTAAGAAAAGAATATCTAATGATAAGTTTTCGTAGCATTCACTAAAATATAAGTTAAAATATCCAAAATGTTAGTAATAATATAATAATTACGAATCTGTATTCGATAAGTATGGATATGCTTGTAGATGAAAGTTAGCCTATAGAAAAGTGAAGAAGTAAAGTAAGAAAAGAAGATAGAATTTCAGTTTTAAGTAGTATGCTTTGAGAAGTAATAAGTATTTAGAAAAGTGAAGAAGTAAATTAAGAAAAGAAGATGGAATTTCAGTTTTAAGGAGTATGCTTTGAGAAGTAATTAGTATTTAGAAAAGTGAAGAAGTAAAGTAAGAAAAGAAGATAGAATTTCAGTTTTAAGTAGTATGCTTTGAGAAGTAATAAGTATTTAGAAAAGTGAAGAAGTAAAGTAAGAAAAGAATATCTAATGATAAGTTTTCGTAGCATTCACTAAAATATAAGTTAAAATATCCAAAATGTTAGTAATAATATAATAATTACGAATCTGTATTCGATAAGTATGGATATGCTTGTAGATGAAAGTTAGCCTATAGAAAAGTGAAGAAGTAAAGTAAGAAAAGAAGATAGAATTTCAGTTTTAAGTAGTATGCTTTGAGAAGTAATAAGTATTTAGAAAAGTGAAGAAGTAAATAAAGAAAAGAAGATGGAATTTCAGTTTTAAGGAGTATGCTTTGAGAAGTAATTAGTATTTAGAAAAGTGAAGAAGTAAAGTAAGAAAAGAAGATAGAATTTCAGTTTTAAGTAGTATGCTTTGAGAAGTAATAAGTATTTAGAAAAGTGAAGAAGTAAAGTAAGAAAAGAATATCTAATGATAAGTTTTCGTAGCATTCACTAAAATATAAGTTAAAATATCCAAAATGTTAGTAATAATATAATAATTACGAATCTGTATTCGATAAGTATGGATATGCTTGTAGATGAAAGTTAGCCTATAGAAAAGTGAAGAAGTAAAGTAAGAAAAGAAGATAGAATTTCAGTTTTAAGTAGTATGCTTTGAGAAGTAATAAGTATTTAGAAAAGTGAAGAAGTAAATTAAGAAAAGAAGATGGAATTTCAGTTTTAAGGAGTATGCTTTGAGAAGTAATTAGTATTTAGAAAAGTGAAGAAGTAAAGTAAGAAAAGAAGATAGAATTTCAGTTTTAAGTAGTATGCTTTGAGAAGTAATAAGTATTTAGAAAAGTGAAGAAGTAAAGTAAGAAAAGAATATCTAATGATAAGTTTTCGTAGCATTCACTAAAATATAAGTTAAAATATCCAAAATGTTAGTAATAATATAATAATTACGAATCTGTATTCGATAAGTATGGATATGCTTGTAGATGAAAGTTAGCCTATAGAAAAGTGAAGAAGTAAAGTAAGAAAAGAAGATAGAATTTCAGTTTTAAGTAGTATGCTTTGAGAAGTAATAAGTATTTAGAAAAGTGAAGAAGTAAATAAAGAAAAGAAGATGGAATTTCAGTTTTAAGGAGTATGCTTTGAGAAGTAATTAGTATTTAGAAAAGTGAAGAAGTAAAGTAAGAAAAGAAGATAGAATTTCAGTTTTAAGTAGTATGCTTTGAGAAGTAATAAGTATTTAGAAAAGTGAAGAAGTAAAGTAAGAAAAGAATATCTAATGATAAGTTTTCGTAGCATTCACTAAAATATAAGTTAAAATATCCAAAATGTTAGTAATAATATAATAATTACGAATCTGTATTCGATAAGTATGGATATGCTTGTAGATGAAAGTTAGCCTATAGAAAAGTGAAGAAGTAAAGTAAGAAAAGAAGATAGAATTTCAGTTTTAAGTAGTATGCTTTGAGAAGTAATAAGTATTTAGAAAAGTGAAGAAGTAAAGTAAGAAAAGAATATCTAATGATAAGTTTTCGTAGCATTCACTAAAATATAAGTTAAAATATCCAAAATGTTAGTAATAATATAATAATTACGAATCTGTATTCGATAAGTATGGATATGCTTGTAGATGAAAGTTAGCCTATAGAAAAGTGAAGAAGTAAAGTAAGAAAAGAAGATAGAATTTCAGTTTTAAGTAGTATGCTTTGAGAAGTAATAAGTATTTAGAAAAGTGAAGAAGTAAATAAAGAAAAGAAGATGGAATTTCAGTTTTAAGGAGTATGCTTTGAGAAGTAATTAGTATTTAGAAAAGTGAAGAAGTAAAGTAAGAAAAGAAGATAGAATTTCAGTTTTAAGTAGTATGCTTTGAGAAGTAATAAGTATTTAGAAAAGTGAAGAAGTAAAGTAAGAAAAGAATATCTAATGATAAGTTTTCGTAGCATTCACTAAAATATAAGTTAAAATATCCAAAATGTTAGTAATAATATAATAATTACGAATCTGTATTCGATAAGTATGGATATGCTTGTAGATGAAAGTTAGCCTATAGAAAAGTGAAGAAGTAAAGTAAGAAAAGAAGATAGAATTTCAGTTTTAAGTAGTATGCTTTGAGAAGTAATAAGTATTTAGAAAAGTGAAGAAGTAAAGTAAGAAAAGAATATCTAATGATAAGTTTTCGTAGCATTCACTAAAATATAAGTTAAAATATCCAAAATGTTAGTAATAATATAATAATTACGAATCTGTATTCGATAAGTATGGATATGCTTGTAGATGAAAGTTAGCCTATAGAAAAGTGAAGAAGTAAAGTAAGAAAAGAAGATAGAATTTCAGTTTTAAGTAGTATGCTTTGAGAAGTAATAAGTATTTAGAAAAGTGAAGAAGTAAATAAAGAAAAGAAGATGGAATTTCAGTTTTAAGGAGTATGCTTTGAGAAGTAATTAGTATTTAGAAAAGTGAAGAAGTAAAGTAAGAAAAGAAGATAGAATTTCAGTTTTAAGTAGTATGCTTTGAGAAGTAATAAGTATTTAGAAAAGTGAAGAAGTAAAGTAAGAAAAGAATATCTAATGATAAGTTTTCGTAGCATTCACTAAAATATAAGTTAAAATATCCAAAATGTTAGTAATAATATAATAATTACGAATCTGTATTCGATAAGTATGGATATGCTTGTAGATGAAAGTTAGCCTATAGAAAAGTGAAGAAGTAAAGTAAGAAAAGAAGATAGAATTTCAGTTTTAAGTAGTATGCTTTGAGAAGTAATAAGTATTTAGAAAAGTGAAGAAGTAAAGTAAGAAAAGAATATCTAATGATAAGTTTTCGTAGCATTCACTAAAATATAAGTTAAAATATCCAAAATGTTAGTAATAATATAATAATTACGAATCTGTATTCGATAAGTATGGATATGCTTGTAGATGAAAGTTAGCCTATAGAAAAGTGAAGAAGTAAAGTAAGAAAAGAAGATAGAATTTCAGTTTTAAGTAGTATGCTTTGAGAAGTAATAAGTATTTAGAAAAGTGAAGAAGTAAATTAAGAAAAGAAGATGGAATTTCAGTTTTAAGGAGTATGCTTTGAGAAGTAATTAGTATTTAGAAAAGTGAAGAAGTAAAGTAAGAAAAGAAGATAGAATTTCAGTTTTAAGTAGTATGCTTTGAGAAGTAATAAGTATTTAGAAAAGTGAAGAAGTAAAGTAAGAAAAGAATATCTAATGATAAGTTTTCGTAGCATTCACTAAAATATAAGTTAAAATATCCAAAATGTTAGTAATAATATAATAATTACGAATCTGTATTCGATAAGTATGGATATGCTTGTAGATGAAAGTTAGCCTATAGAAAAGTGAAGAAGTAAAGTAAGAAAAGAAGATAGAATTTCAGTTTTAAGTAGTATGCTTTGAGAAGTAATAAGTATTTAGAAAAGTGAAGAAGTAAATAAAGAAAAGAAGATGGAATTTCAGTTTTAAGGAGTATGCTTTGAGAAGTAATTAGTATTTAGAAAAGTGAAGAAGTAAAGTAAGAAAAGAAGATAGAATTTCAGTTTTAAGTAGTATGCTTTGAGAAGTAATAAGTATTTAGAAAAGTGAAGAAGTAAAGTAAGAAAAGAATATCTAATGATAAGTTTTCGTAGCATTCACTAAAATATAAGTTAAAATATCCAAAATGTTAGTAATAATATAATAATTACGAATCTGTATTCGATAAGTATGGATATGCTTGTAGATGAAAGTTAGCCTATAGAAAAGTGAAGAAGTAAAGTAAGAAAAGAAGATAGAATTTCAGTTTTAAGTAGTATGCTTTGAGAAGTAATAAGTATTTAGAAAAGTGAAGAAGTAAAGTAAGAAAAGAATATCTAATGATAAGTTTTCGTAGCATTCACTAAAATATAAGTTAAAATATCCAAAATGTTAGTAATAATATAATAATTACGAATCTGTATTCGATAAGTATGGATATGCTTGTAGATGAAAGTTAGCCTATAGAAAAGTGAAGAAGTAAAGTAAGAAAAGAAGATAGAATTTCAGTTTTAAGTAGTATGCTTTGAGAAGTAATAAGTATTTAGAAAAGTGAAGAAGTAAATTAAGAAAAGAAGATGGAATTTCAGTTTTAAGGAGTATGCTTTGAGAAGTAATTAGTATTTAGAAAAGTGAAGAAGTAAAGTAAGAAAAGAAGATAGAATTTCAGTTTTAAGTAGTATGCTTTGAGAAGTAATAAGTATTTAGAAAAGTGAAGAAGTAAAGTAAGAAAAGAATATCTAATGATAAGTTTTCGTAGCATTCACTAAAATATAAGTTAAAATATCCAAAATGTTAGTAATAATATAATAATTACGAATCTGTATTCGATAAGTATGGATATGCTTGTAGATGAAAGTTAGCCTATAGAAAAGTGAAGAAGTAAAGTAAGAAAAGAAGATAGAATTTCAGTTTTAAGTAGTATGCTTTGAGAAGTAATAAGTATTTAGAAAAGTGAAGAAGTAAAGTAAGAAAAGAATATCTAATGATAAGTTTTCGTAGCATTCACTAAAATATAAGTTAAAATATCCAAAATGTTAGTAATAATATAATAATTACGAATCTGTATTCGATAAGTATGGATATGCTTGTAGATGAAAGTTAGCCTATAGAAAAGTGAAGAAGTAAAGTAAGAAAAGAAGATAGAATTTCAGTTTTAAGTAGTATGCTTTGAGAAGTAATAAGTATTTAGAAAAGTGAAGAAGTAAATTAAGAAAAGAAGATGGAATTTCAGTTTTAAGGAGTATGCTTTGAGAAGTAATTAGTATTTAGAAAAGTGAAGAAGTAAAGTAAGAAAAGAAGATAGAATTTCAGTTTTAAGTAGTATGCTTTGAGAAGTAATAAGTATTTAGAAAAGTGAAGAAGTAAAGTAAGAAAAGAATATCTAATGATAAGTTTTCGTAGCATTCACTAAAATATAAGTTAAAATATCCAAAATGTTAGTAATAATATAATAATTACGAATCTGTATTCGATAAGTATGGATATGCTTGTAGATGAAAGTTAGCCTATAGAAAAGTGAAGAAGTAAAGTAAGAAAAGAAGATAGAATTTCAGTTTTAAGTAGTATGCTTTGAGAAGTAATAAGTATTTAGAAAAGTGAAGAAGTAAATTAAGAAAAGAAGATGGAATTTCAGTTTTAAGGAGTATGCTTTGAGAAGTAATTAGTATTTAGAAAAGTGAAGAAGTAAAGTAAGAAAAGAAGATAGAATTTCAGTTTTAAGTAGTATGCTTTGAGAAGTAATAAGTATTTAGAAAAGTGAAGAAGTAAAGTAAGAAAAGAATATCTAATGATAAGTTTTCGTAGCATTCACTAAAATATAAGTTAAAATATCCAAAATGTTAGTAATAATATAATAATTACGAATCTGTATTCGATAAGTATGGATATGCTTGTAGATGAAAGTTAGCCTATAGAAAAGTGAAGAAGTAAAGTAAGAAAAGAAGATAGAATTTCAGTTTTAAGTAGTATGCTTTGAGAAGTAATAAGTATTTAGAAAAGTGAAGAAGTAAAGTAAGAAAAGAATATCTAATGATAAGTTTTCGTAGCATTCACTAAAATATAAGTTAAAATATCCAAAATGTTAGTAATAATATAATAATTACGAATCTGTATTCGATAAGTATGGATATGCTTGTAGATGAAAGTTAGCCTATAGAAAAGTGAAGAAGTAAAGTAAGAAAAGAAGATAGAATTTCAGTTTTAAGTAGTATGCTTTGAGAAGTAATAAGTATTTAGAAAAGTGAAGAAGTAAATTAAGAAAAGAAGATGGAATTTCAGTTTTAAGGAGTATGCTTTGAGAAGTAATTAGTATTTAGAAAAGTGAAGAAGTAAAGTAAGAAAAGAAGATAGAATTTCAGTTTTAAGTAGTATGCTTTGAGAAGTAATAAGTATTTAGAAAAGTGAAGAAGTAAAGTAAGAAAAGAATATCTAATGATAAGTTTTCGTAGCATTCACTAAAATATAAGTTAAAATATCCAAAATGTTAGTAATAATATAATAATTACGAATCTGTATTCGATAAGTATGGATATGCTTGTAGATGAAAGTTAGCCTATAGAAAAGTGAAGAAGTAAAGTAAGAAAAGAAGATAGAATTTCAGTTTTAAGTAGTATGCTTTGAGAAGTAATAAGTATTTAGAAAAGTGAAGAAGTAAATTAAGAAAAGAAGATGGAATTTCAGTTTTAAGGAGTATGCTTTGAGAAGTAATTAGTATTTAGAAAAGTGAAGAAGTAAAGTAAGAAAAGAAGATAGAATTTCAGTTTTAAGTAGTATGCTTTGAGAAGTAATAAGTATTTAGAAAAGTGAAGAAGTAAAGTAAGAAAAGAATATCTAATGATAAGTTTTCGTAGCATTCACTAAAATATAAGTTAAAATATCCAAAATGTTAGTAATAATATAATAATTACGAATCTGTATTCGATAAGTATGGATATGCTTGTAGATGAAAGTTAGCCTATAGAAAAGTGAAGAAGTAAAGTAAGAAAAGAAGATAGAATTTCAGTTTTAAGTAGTATGCTTTGAGAAGTAATAAGTATTTAGAAAAGTGAAGAAGTAAATTAAGAAAAGAAGATGGAATTTCAGTTTTAAGGAGTATGCTTTGAGAAGTAATTAGTATTTAGAAAAGTGAAGAAGTAAAGTAAGAAAAGAAGATAGAATTTCAGTTTTAAGTAGTATGCTTTGAGAAGTAATAAGTATTTAGAAAAGTGAAGAAGTAAAGTAAGAAAAGAATATCTAATGATAAGTTTTCGTAGCATTCACTAAAATATAAGTTAAAATATCCAAAATGTTAGTAATAATATAATAATTACGAATCTGTATTCGATAAGTATGGATATGCTTGTAGATGAAAGTTAGCCTATAGAAAAGTGAAGAAGTAAAGTAAGAAAAGAAGATAGAATTTCAGTTTTAAGTAGTATGCTTTGAGAAGTAATAAGTATTTAGAAAAGTGAAGAAGTAAAGTAAGAAAAGAAGATGGAATTTCAGTTTTAAGGAGTATGCTTTGAGAAGTAATAAGTATTTAGAAAAGTGAAGAAGTAAAGTAAGAAAAGAAGATAGAATTTCAGTTTTAAGTAGTATGCTTTGAGAAGTAATAAGTATTTAGAAAAGTGAAGAAGTAAAGTAAGAAAAGAATATCTAATGATAAGTTTTCGTAGCATTCACTAAAATATAAGTTAAAATATCCAAAATGTTAGTAATAATATAATAATTACGAATCTGTATTCGATAAGTATGGATATGCTTGTAGATGAAAGTTAGCCTATAGAAAAGTGAAGAAGTAAAGTAAGAAAAGAAGATAGAATTTCAGTTTTAAGTAGTATGCTTTGAGAAGTAATAAGTATTTAGAAAAGTGAAGAAGTAAAGTAAGAAAAGAAGATGGAATTTCAGTTTTAAGGAGTATGCTTTGAGAAGTAATAAGTATTTAGAAAAGTGAAGAAGTAAAGTAAGAAAAGAAGATAGAATTTCAGTTTTAAGTAGTATGCTTTGAGAAGTAATAAGTATTTAGAAAAGTGAAGAAGTAAAGTAAGAAAAGAATATCTAATGATAAGTTTTCGTAGCATTCACTAAAATATAAGTTAAAATATCCAAAATGTTAGTAATAATATAATAATTACGAATCTGTATTCGATAAGTATGGATATGCTTGTAGATGAAAGTTAGCCTATAGAAAAGTGAAGAAGTAAAGTAAGAAAAGAAGATAGAATTTCAGTTTTAAGTAGTATGCTTTGAGAAGTAATAAGTATTTAGAAAAGTGAAGAAGTAAAGTAAGAAAAGAATATCTAATGATAAGTTTTCGTAGCATTCACTAAAATATAAGTTAAAATATCCAAAATGTTAGTAATAATATAATAATTACGAATCTGTATTCGATAAGTATGGATATGCTTGTAGATGAAAGTTAGCCTATAGAAAAGTGAAGAAGTAAAGTAAGAAAAGAAGATAGAATTTCAGTTTTAAGGAGTATGCTTTGAGAAGTAATAAGTATTTTGAAAAGTGAAGAAGTAAAGTAAGAAAAGAAGATAGAATTTCAGTTTTAAGGAGTATGCTTTAGGAGTAATAAATGTTTCGAAAAGTGAAGAAGTAAAGTAAGAAAAGAAGAAAGAATTTCAGTTTTAAGGAGTATGCTTTGAGAAGTAATAAGTATTTTGAAAAGCGCATAAGTGAAGTACGAAAAGAAGATGAATTTCAGTTTTAAGGAGTATGCTTTGAGAAGTAATAAGTATTTTGAAAAGTGAATAAGTAAAGTAAGAAAAGAATATCTAATGATAAGTTTTCGTAGCATTCACTAAAATATAAGTTAAAATATCCAAAATGTTAGTAATAATATAATAATTACGAATCTGTATTCGATAAGTATGGATATGCTTGTAGATGAAAGTTAGCCTATAGAAAAGTGAAGAAGTAAAGTAAGAAAAGAAGATAGAATTTCAGTTTTAAGTAGTATGCTTTGAGAAGTAATAAGTATTTAGAAAAGTGAAGAAGTAAAGTAAGAAAAGAATATCTAATGATAAGTTTTCGTAGCATTCACTAAAATATAAGTTAAAATATCCAAAATGTTAGTAATAATATAATAATTACGAATCTGTATTCGATAAGTATGGATATGCTTGTAGATGAAAGTTAGCCTATAGAAAAGTGAAGAAGTAAAGTAAGAAAAGAAGATAGAATTTCAGTTTTAAGTAGTATGCTTTGAGAAGTAATAAGTATTTAGAAAAGTGAAGAAGTAAAGTAAGAAAAGAATATCTAATGATAAGTTTTCGTAGCATTCACTAAAATATAAGTTAAAATATCCAAAATGTTAGTAATAATATAATAATTACGAATCTGTATTCGATAAGTATGGATATGCTTGTAGATGAAAGTTAGCCTATAGAAAAGTGAAGAAGTAAAGTAAGAAAAGAAGATAGAATTTCAGTTTTAAGTAGTATGCTTTGAGAAGTAATAAGTATTTAGAAAAGTGAAGAAGTAAATTAAGAAAAGAAGATGGAATTTCAGTTTTAAGGAGTATGCTTTGAGAAGTAATTAGTATTTAGAAAAGTGAAGAAGTAAAGTAAGAAAAGAAGATAGAATTTCAGTTTTAAGTAGTATGCTTTGAGAAGTAATAAGTATTTAGAAAAGTGAAGAAGTAAAGTAAGAAAAGAATATCTAATGATAAGTTTTCGTAGCATTCACTAAAATATAAGTTAAAATATCCAAAATGTTAGTAATAATATAATAATTACGAATCTGTATTCGATAAGTATGGATATGCTTGTAGATGAAAGTTAGCCTATAGAAAAGTGAAGAAGTAAAGTAAGAAAAGAAGATAGAATTTCAGTTTTAAGTAGTATGCTTTGAGAAGTAATAAGTATTTAGAAAAGTGAAGAAGTAAATAAAGAAAAGAAGATGGAATTTCAGTTTTAAGGAGTATGCTTTGAGAAGTAATTAGTATTTAGAAAAGTGAAGAAGTAAAGTAAGAAAAGAAGATAGAATTTCAGTTTTAAGTAGTATGCTTTGAGAAGTAATAAGTATTTAGAAAAGTGAAGAAGTAAAGTAAGAAAAGAATATCTAATGATAAGTTTTCGTAGCATTCACTAAAATATAAGTTAAAATATCCAAAATGTTAGTAATAATATAATAATTACGAATCTGTATTCGATAAGTATGGATATGCTTGTAGATGAAAGTTAGCCTATAGAAAAGTGAAGAAGTAAAGTAAGAAAAGAAGATAGAATTTCAGTTTTAAGTAGTATGCTTTGAGAAGTAATAAGTATTTAGAAAAGTGAAGAAGTAAAGTAAGAAAAGAATATCTAATGATAAGTTTTCGTAGCATTCACTAAAATATAAGTTAAAATATCCAAAATGTTAGTAATAATATAATAATTACGAATCTGTATTCGATAAGTATGGATATGCTTGTAGATGAAAGTTAGCCTATAGAAAAGTGAAGAAGTAAAGTAAGAAAAGAAGATAGAATTTCAGTTTTAAGTAGTATGCTTTGAGAAGTAATAAGTATTTAGAAAAGTGAAGAAGTAAATTAAGAAAAGAAGATGGAATTTCAGTTTTAAGGAGTATGCTTTGAGAAGTAATTAGTATTTAGAAAAGTGAAGAAGTAAAGTAAGAAAAGAAGATAGAATTTCAGTTTTAAGTAGTATGCTTTGAGAAGTAATAAGTATTTAGAAAAGTGAAGAAGTAAAGTAAGAAAAGAATATCTAATGATAAGTTTTCGTAGCATTCACTAAAATATAAGTTAAAATATCCAAAATGTTAGTAATAATATAATAATTACGAATCTGTATTCGATAAGTATGGATATGCTTGTAGATGAAAGTTAGCCTATAGAAAAGTGAAGAAGTAAAGTAAGAAAAGAAGATAGAATTTCAGTTTTAAGTAGTATGCTTTGAGAAGTAATAAGTATTTAGAAAAGTGAAGAAGTAAATAAAGAAAAGAAGATGGAATTTCAGTTTTAAGGAGTATGCTTTGAGAAGTAATTAGTATTTAGAAAAGTGAAGAAGTAAAGTAAGAAAAGAAGATAGAATTTCAGTTTTAAGTAGTATGCTTTGAGAAGTAATAAGTATTTAGAAAAGTGAAGAAGTAAAGTAAGAAAAGAATATCTAATGATAAGTTTTCGTAGCATTCACTAAAATATAAGTTAAAATATCCAAAATGTTAGTAATAATATAATAATTACGAATCTGTATTCGATAAGTATGGATATGCTTGTAGATGAAAGTTAGCCTATAGAAAAGTGAAGAAGTAAAGTAAGAAAAGAAGATAGAATTTCAGTTTTAAGTAGTATGCTTTGAGAAGTAATAAGTATTTAGAAAAGTGAAGAAGTAAAGTAAGAAAAGAATATCTAATGATAAGTTTTCGTAGCATTCACTAAAATATAAGTTAAAATATCCAAAATGTTAGTAATAATATAATAATTACGAATCTGTATTCGATAAGTATGGATATGCTTGTAGATGAAAGTTAGCCTATAGAAAAGTGAAGAAGTAAAGTAAGAAAAGAAGATAGAATTTCAGTTTTAAGTAGTATGCTTTGAGAAGTAATAAGTATTTAGAAAAGTGAAGAAGTAAAGTAAGAAAAGAATATCTAATGATAAGTTTTCGTAGCATTCACTAAAATATAAGTTAAAATATCCAAAATGTTAGTAATAATATAATAATTACGAATCTGTATTCGATAAGTATGGATATGCTTGTAGATGAAAGTTAGCCTATAGAAAAGTGAAGAAGTAAAGTAAGAAAAGAAGATAGAATTTCAGTTTTAAGTAGTATGCTTTGAGAAGTAATAAGTATTTAGAAAAGTGAAGAAGTAAAGTAAGAAAAGAATATCTAATGATAAGTTTTCGTAGCATTCACTAAAATATAAGTTAAAATATCCAAAATGTTAGTAATAATATAATAATTACGAATCTGTATTCGATAAGTATGGATATGCTTGTAGATGAAAGTTAGCCTATAGAAAAGTGAAGAAGTAAAGTAAGAAAAGAAGATAGAATTTCAGTTTTAAGTAGTATGCTTTGAGAAGTAATAAGTATTTAGAAAAGTGAAGAAGTAAAGTAAGAAAAGAAGATGGAATTTCAGTTTTAAGGAGTATGCTTTGAGAAGTAATTAGTATTTAGAAAAGTGAAGAAGTAAAGTAAGAAAAGAAGATAGAATTTCAGTTTTAAGTAGTATGCTTTGAGAAGTAATAAGTATTTAGAAAAGTGAAGAAGTAAAGTAAGAAAAGAATATCTAATGATAAGTTTTCGTAGCATTCACTAAAATATAAGTTAAAATATCCAAAATGTTAGTAATAATATAATAATTACGAATCTGTATTCGATAAGTATGGATATGCTTGTAGATGAAAGTTAGCCTATAGAAAAGTGAAGAAGTAAAGTAAGAAAAGAAGATAGAATTTCAGTTTTAAGTAGTATGCTTTGAGAAGTAATAAGTATTTAGAAAAGTGAAGAAGTAAATAAAGAAAAGAAGATGGAATTTCAGTTTTAAGGAGTATGCTTTGAGAAGTAATTAGTATTTAGAAAAGTGAAGAAGTAAAGTAAGAAAAGAAGATAGAATTTCAGTTTTAAGTAGTATGCTTTGAGAAGTAATAAGTATTTAGAAAAGTGAAGAAGTAAAGTAAGAAAAGAATATCTAATGATAAGTTTTCGTAGCATTCACTAAAATATAAGTTAAAATATCCAAAATGTTAGTAATAATATAATAATTACGAATCTGTATTCGATAAGTATGGATATGCTTGTAGATGAAAGTTAGCCTATAGAAAAGTGAAGAAGTAAAGTAAGAAAAGAAGATAGAATTTCAGTTTTAAGTAGTATGCTTTGAGAAGTAATAAGTATTTAGAAAAGTGAAGAAGTAAAGTAAGAAAAGAATATCTAATGATAAGTTTTCGTAGCATTCACTAAAATATAAGTTAAAATATCCAAAATGTTAGTAATAATATAATAATTACGAATCTGTATTCGATAAGTATGGATATGCTTGTAGATGAAAGTTAGCCTATAGAAAAGTGAAGAAGTAAAGTAAGAAAAGAAGATAGAATTTCAGTTTTAAGTAGTATGCTTTGAGAAGTAATAAGTATTTAGAAAAGTGAAGAAGTAAATAAAGAAAAGAAGATGGAATTTCAGTTTTAAGGAGTATGCTTTGAGAAGTAATTAGTATTTAGAAAAGTGAAGAAGTAAAGTAAGAAAAGAAGATAGAATTTCAGTTTTAAGTAGTATGCTTTGAGAAGTAATAAGTATTTAGAAAAGTGAAGAAGTAAAGTAAGAAAAGAATATCTAATGATAAGTTTTCGTAGCATTCACTAAAATATAAGTTAAAATATCCAAAATGTTAGTAATAATATAATAATTACGAATCTGTATTCGATAAGTATGGATATGCTTGTAGATGAAAGTTAGCCTATAGAAAAGTGAAGAAGTAAAGTAAGAAAAGAAGATAGAATTTCAGTTTTAAGTAGTATGCTTTGAGAAGTAATAAGTATTTAGAAAAGTGAAGAAGTAAAGTAAGAAAAGAATATCTAATGATAAGTTTTCGTAGCATTCACTAAAATATAAGTTAAAATATCCAAAATGTTAGTAATAATATAATAATTACGAATCTGTATTCGATAAGTATGGATATGCTTGTAGATGAAAGTTAGCCTATAGAAAAGTGAAGAAGTAAAGTAAGAAAAGAAGATAGAATTTCAGTTTTAAGTAGTATGCTTTGAGAAGTAATAAGTATTTAGAAAAGTGAAGAAGTAAATTAAGAAAAGAAGATGGAATTTCAGTTTTAAGGAGTATGCTTTGAGAAGTAATTAGTATTTAGAAAAGTGAAGAAGTAAAGTAAGAAAAGAAGATAGAATTTCAGTTTTAAGTAGTATGCTTTGAGAAGTAATAAGTATTTAGAAAAGTGAAGAAGTAAAGTAAGAAAAGAATATCTAATGATAAGTTTTCGTAGCATTCACTAAAATATAAGTTAAAATATCCAAAATGTTAGTAATAATATAATAATTACGAATCTGTATTCGATAAGTATGGATATGCTTGTAGATGAAAGTTAGCCTATAGAAAAGTGAAGAAGTAAAGTAAGAAAAGAAGATAGAATTTCAGTTTTAAGTAGTATGCTTTGAGAAGTAATAAGTATTTAGAAAAGTGAAGAAGTAAAGTAAGAAAAGAATATCTAATGATAAGTTTTCGTAGCATTCACTAAAATATAAGTTAAAATATCCAAAATGTTAGTAATAATATAATAATTACGAATCTGTATTCGATAAGTATGGATATGCTTGTAGATGAAAGTTAGCCTATAGAAAAGTGAAGAAGTAAAGTAAGAAAAGAAGATAGAATTTCAGTTTTAAGTAGTATGCTTTGAGAAGTAATAAGTATTTAGAAAAGTGAAGAAGTAAATTAAGAAAAGAAGATGGAATTTCAGTTTTAAGGAGTATGCTTTGAGAAGTATTAAGTATTTAGAAAAGTGAAGAAGTAAAGTAAGAAAAGAATATCTAATGATAAGCTTTAAGGAGTATGCTTTGAGAAGTATTATGTATTTAGAAAAGTGAAGAAGTAAAGTAAGAAAAGAATATCTAATGATAAGTTTTCGTAGCATTCACTAAAATATAAGTTAAAATATCCAAAATGTTAGTAATAATATAATAATTACGAATCTGTATTCGATAAGTATGGATATGCTTGTAGATGAAAGTTAGCCTATAGAAAAGTGAAGAAGTAAAGTAAGAAAAGAAGATAGAATTTCAGTTTTAAGTAGTATGCTTTGAGAAGTAATAAGTATTTAGAAAAGTGAAGAAGTAAATTAAGAAAAGAAGATGGAATTTCAGTTTTAAGGAGTATGCTTTGAGAAGTAATTAGTATTTAGAAAAGTGAAGAAGTAAAGTAAGAAAAGAAGATAGAATTTCAGTTTTAAGTAGTATGCTTTGAGAAGTAATAAGTATTTAGAAAAGTGAAGAAGTAAAGTAAGAAAAGAATATCTAATGATAAGTTTTCGTAGCATTCACTAAAATATAAGTTAAAATATCCAAAATGTTAGTAATAATATAATAATTACGAATCTGTATTCGATAAGTATGGATATGCTTGTAGATGAAAGTTAGCCTATAGAAAAGTGAAGAAGTAAAGTAAGAAAAGAAGATAGAATTTCAGTTTTAAGTAGTATGCTTTGAGAAGTAATAAGTATTTAGAAAAGTGAAGAAGTAAATTAAGAAAAGAAGATGGAATTTCAGTTTTAAGGAGTATGCTTTGAGAAGTAATTAGTATTTAGAAAAGTGAAGAAGTAAAGTAAGAAAAGAAGATAGAATTTCAGTTTTAAGTAGTATGCTTTGAGAAGTAATAAGTATTTAGAAAAGTGAAGAAGTAAAGTAAGAAAAGAATATCTAATGATAAGTTTTCGTAGCATTCACTAAAATATAAGTTAAAATATCCAAAATGTTAGTAATAATATAATAATTACGAATCTGTATTCGATAAGTATGGATATGCTTGTAGATGAAAGTTAGCCTATAGAAAAGTGAAGAAGTAAAGTAAGAAAAGAAGATAGAATTTCAGTTTTAAGTAGTATGCTTTGAGAAGTAATAAGTATTTAGAAAAGTGAAGAAGTAAAGAAAAGAAGATGGAATTTCAGTTTTAAGGAGTATGCTTTGAGAAGTAATTAGTATTTAGAAAAGTGAAGAAGTAAAGTAAGAAAAGAAGATAGAATTTCAGTTTTAAGTAGTATGCTTTGAGAAGTAATAAGTATTTAGAAAAGTGAAGAAGTAAAGTAAGAAAAGAATATCTAATGATAAGTTTTCGTAGCATTCACTAAAATATAAGTTAAAATATCCAAAATGTTAGTAATAATATAATAATTACGAATCTGTATTCGATAAGTATGGATATGCTTGTAGATGAAAGTTAGCCTATAGAAAAGTGAAGAAGTAAAGTAAGAAAAGAAGATAGAATTTCAGTTTTAAGTAGTATGCTTTGAGAAGTAATAAGTATTTAGAAAAGTGAAGAAGTAAAGTAAGAAAAGAATATCTAATGATAAGTTTTCGTAGCATTCACTAAAATATAAGTTAAAATATCCAAAATGTTAGTAATAATATAATAATTACGAATCTGTATTCGATAAGTATGGATATGCTTGTAGATGAAAGTTAGCCTATAGAAAAGTGAAGAAGTAAAGTAAGAAAAGAAGATAGAATTTCAGTTTTAAGTAGTATGCTTTGAGAAGTAATAAGTATTTAGAAAAGTGAAGAAGTAAAGTAAGAAAAGAATATCTAATGATAAGTTTTCGTAGCATTCACTAAAATATAAGTTAAAATATCCAAAATGTTAGTAATAATATAATAATTACGAATCTGTATTCGATAAGTATGGATATGCTTGTAGATGAAAGTTAGCCTATAGAAAAGTGAAGAAGTAAAGTAAGAAAAGAAGATAGAATTTCAGTTTTAAGTAGTATGCTTTGAGAAGTAATAAGTATTTAGAAAAGTGAAGAAGTAAAGTAAGAAAAGAATATCTAATGATAAGTTTTCGTAGCATTCACTAAAATATAAGTTAAAATATCCAAAATGTTAGTAATAATATAATAATTACGAATCTGTATTCGATAAGTATGGATATGCTTGTAGATGAAAGTTAGCCTATAGAAAAGTGAAGAAGTAAAGTAAGAAAAGAAGATAGAATTTCAGTTTTAAGTAGTATGCTTTGAGAAGTAATAAGTATTTAGAAAAGTGAAGAAGTAAATTAAGAAAAGAAGATGGAATTTCAGTTTTAAGGAGTATGCTTTGAGAAGTAATTAGTATTTAGAAAAGTGAAGAAGTAAAGTAAGAAAAGAAGATAGAATTTCAGTTTTAAGTAGTATGCTTTGAGAAGTAATAAGTATTTAGAAAAGTGAAGAAGTAAAGTAAGAAAAGAATATCTAATGATAAGTTTTCGTAGCATTCACTAAAATATAAGTTAAAATATCCAAAATGTTAGTAATAATATAATAATTACGAATCTGTATTCGATAAGTATGGATATGCTTGTAGATGAAAGTTAGCCTATAGAAAAGTGAAGAAGTAAAGTAAGAAAAGAAGATAGAATTTCAGTTTTAAGTAGTATGCTTTGAGAAGTAATAAGTATTTAGAAAAGTGAAGAAGTAAATAAAGAAAAGAAGATGGAATTTCAGTTTTAAGGAGTATGCTTTGAGAAGTAATTAGTATTTAGAAAAGTGAAGAAGTAAAGTAAGAAAAGAAGATAGAATTTCAGTTTTAAGTAGTATGCTTTGAGAAGTAATAAGTATTTAGAAAAGTGAAGAAGTAAAGTAAGAAAAGAATATCTAATGATAAGTTTTCGTAGCATTCACTAAAATATAAGTTAAAATATCCAAAATGTTAGTAATAATATAATAATTACGAATCTGTATTCGATAAGTATGGATATGCTTGTAGATGAAAGTTAGCCTATAGAAAAGTGAAGAAGTAAAGTAAGAAAAGAAGATAGAATTTCAGTTTTAAGTAGTATGCTTTGAGAAGTAATAAGTATTTAGAAAAGTGAAGAAGTAAAGTAAGAAAAGAATATCTAATGATAAGTTTTCGTAGCATTCACTAAAATATAAGTTAAAATATCCAAAATGTTAGTAATAATATAATAATTACGAATCTGTATTCGATAAGTATGGATATGCTTGTAGATGAAAGTTAGCCTATAGAAAAGTGAAGAAGTAAAGTAAGAAAAGAAGATAGAATTTCAGTTTTAAGTAGTATGCTTTGAGAAGTAATAAGTATTTAGAAAAGTGAAGAAGTAAATAAAGAAAAGAAGATGGAATTTCAGTTTTAAGGAGTATGCTTTGAGAAGTAATTAGTATTTAGAAAAGTGAAGAAGTAAAGTAAGAAAAGAAGATAGAATTTCAGTTTTAAGTAGTATGCTTTGAGAAGTAATAAGTATTTAGAAAAGTGAAGAAGTAAAGTAAGAAAAGAATATCTAATGATAAGTTTTCGTAGCATTCACTAAAATATAAGTTAAAATATCCAAAATGTTAGTAATAATATAATAATTACGAATCTGTATTCGATAAGTATGGATATGCTTGTAGATGAAAGTTAGCCTATAGAAAAGTGAAGAAGTAAAGTAAGAAAAGAAGATAGAATTTCAGTTTTAAGTAGTATGCTTTGAGAAGTAATAAGTATTTAGAAAAGTGAAGAAGTAAAGTAAGAAAAGAATATCTAATGATAAGTTTTCGTAGCATTCACTAAAATATAAGTTAAAATATCCAAAATGTTAGTAATAATATAATAATTACGAATCTGTATTCGATAAGTATGGATATGCTTGTAGATGAAAGTTAGCCTATAGAAAAGTGAAGAAGTAAAGTAAGAAAAGAAGATAGAATTTCAGTTTTAAGTAGTATGCTTTGAGAAGTAATAAGTATTTAGAAAAGTGAAGAAGTAAATTAAGAAAAGAAGATGGAATTTCAGTTTTAAGGAGTATGCTTTGAGAAGTAATTAGTATTTAGAAAAGTGAAGAAGTAAAGTAAGAAAAGAAGATAGAATTTCAGTTTTAAGTAGTATGCTTTGAGAAGTAATAAGTATTTAGAAAAGTGAAGAAGTAAAGTAAGAAAAGAATATCTAATGATAAGTTTTCGTAGCATTCACTAAAATATAAGTTAAAATATCCAAAATGTTAGTAATAATATAATAATTACGAATCTGTATTCGATAAGTATGGATATGCTTGTAGATGAAAGTTAGCCTATAGAAAAGTGAAGAAGTAAAGTAAGAAAAGAAGATAGAATTTCAGTTTTAAGTAGTATGCTTTGAGAAGTAATAAGTATTTAGAAAAGTGAAGAAGTAAAGTAAGAAAAGAATATCTAATGATAAGTTTTCGTAGCATTCACTAAAATATAAGTTAAAATATCCAAAATGTTAGTAATAATATAATAATTACGAATCTGTATTCGATAAGTATGGATATGCTTGTAGATGAAAGTTAGCCTATAGAAAAGTGAAGAAGTAAAGTAAGAAAAGAAGATAGAATTTCAGTTTTAAGTAGTATGCTTTGAGAAGTAATAAGTATTTAGAAAAGTGAAGAAGTAAATTAAGAAAAGAAGATGGAATTTCAGTTTTAAGGAGTATGCTTTGAGAAGTATTAAGTATTTAGAAAAGTGAAGAAGTAAAGTAAGAAAAGAATATCTAATGATAAGCTTTAAGGAGTATGCTTTGAGAAGTATTATGTATTTAGAAAAGTGAAGAAGTAAAGTAAGAAAAGAATATCTAATGATAAGTTTTCGTAGCATTCACTAAAATATAAGTTAAAATATCCAAAATGTTAGTAATAATATAATAATTACGAATCTGTATTCGATAAGTATGGATATGCTTGTAGATGAAAGTTAGCCTATAGAAAAGTGAAGAAGTAAAGTAAGAAAAGAAGATAGAATTTCAGTTTTAAGTAGTATGCTTTGAGAAGTAATAAGTATTTAGAAAAGTGAAGAAGTAAATTAAGAAAAGAAGATGGAATTTCAGTTTTAAGGAGTATGCTTTGAGAAGTAATTAGTATTTAGAAAAGTGAAGAAGTAAAGTAAGAAAAGAAGATAGAATTTCAGTTTTAAGTAGTATGCTTTGAGAAGTAATAAGTATTTAGAAAAGTGAAGAAGTAAAGTAAGAAAAGAATATCTAATGATAAGTTTTCGTAGCATTCACTAAAATATAAGTTAAAATATCCAAAATGTTAGTAATAATATAATAATTACGAATCTGTATTCGATAAGTATGGATATGCTTGTAGATGAAAGTTAGCCTATAGAAAAGTGAAGAAGTAAAGTAAGAAAAGAAGATAGAATTTCAGTTTTAAGTAGTATGCTTTGAGAAGTAATAAGTATTTAGAAAAGTGAAGAAGTAAAGTAAGAAAAGAAGATGGAATTTCAGTTTTAAGGAGTATGCTTTGAGAAGTAATAAGTATTTAGAAAAGTGAAGAAGTAAAGTAAGAAAAGAAGATAGAATTTCAGTTTTAAGTAGTATGCTTTGAGAAGTAATAAGTATTTAGAAAAGTGAAGAAGTAAAGTAAGAAAAGAATATCTAATGATAAGTTTTCGTAGCATTCACTAAAATATAAGTTAAAATATCCAAAATGTTAGTAATAATATAATAATTACGAATCTGTATTCGATAAGTATGGATATGCTTGTAGATGAAAGTTAGCCTATAGAAAAGTGAAGAAGTAAAGTAAGAAAAGAAGATAGAATTTCAGTTTTAAGTAGTATGCTTTGAGAAGTAATAAGTATTTAGAAAAGTGAAGAAGTAAAGTAAGAAAAGAAGATGGAATTTCAGTTTTAAGGAGTATGCTTTGAGAAGTAATAAGTATTTAGAAAAGTGAAGAAGTAAAGTAAGAAAAGAAGATAGAATTTCAGTTTTAAGTAGTATGCTTTGAGAAGTAATAAGTATTTAGAAAAGTGAAGAAGTAAAGTAAGAAAAGAATATCTAATGATAAGTTTTCGTAGCATTCACTAAAATATAAGTTAAAATATCCAAAATGTTAGTAATAATATAATAATTACGAATCTGTATTCGATAAGTATGGATATGCTTGTAGATGAAAGTTAGCCTATAGAAAAGTGAAGAAGTAAAGTAAGAAAAGAAGATAGAATTTCAGTTTTAAGTAGTATGCTTTGAGAAGTAATAAGTATTTAGAAAAGTGAAGAAGTAAAGTAAGAAAAGAATATCTAATGATAAGTTTTCGTAGCATTCACTAAAATATAAGTTAAAATATCCAAAATGTTAGTAATAATATAATAATTACGAATCTGTATTCGATAAGTATGGATATGCTTGTAGATGAAAGTTAGCCTATAGAAAAGTGAAGAAGTAAAGTAAGAAAAGAAGATAGAATTTCAGTTTTAAGGAGTATGCTTTGAGAAGTAATAAGTATTTTGAAAAGTGAAGAAGTAAAGTAAGAAAAGAAGATAGAATTTCAGTTTTAAGGAGTATGCTTTAGGAGTAATAAATGTTTCGAAAAGTGAAGAAGTAAAGTAAGAAAAGAAGAAAGAATTTCAGTTTTAAGGAGTATGCTTTGAGAAGTAATAAGTATTTTGAAAAGCGCATAAGTGAAGTACGAAAAGAAGATGAATTTCAGTTTTAAGGAGTATGCTTTGAGAAGTAATAAGTATTTTGAAAAGTGAATAAGTAAAGTAAGAAAAGAATATCTAATGATAAGCTTTAAGGAGTATGCTTTGAGAAGTATTAAGTATTTAGAAAAGTGAAGAAGTAAAGTAAGAAAAGAATATCTAATGATAAGCTTTAAGGAGTATGCTTTGAGAAGTATTAAGTATTTAGAAAAGTGAAGAAGTAAAGTAAGAAAAGAATATCTAATGATAAGCTTTAAGGAGTATGCTTTGAGAAGTATTAAGTATTTAGAAAAGTGAAGAAGTAAAGTAAGAAAAGAAGATAGAATTTCAGTTTTAAGGAGTATGCTTTGAGAAGTATTAAGTATTTAGAAAAGTGAAGAAGTAAAGTAAGAAAAGAATATCTAATGATAAGCTTTAAGGAGTATGCTTTGAGAAGTATTAAGTATTTAGAAAAGTGAAGAAGTAAAGTAAGAAAAGAATATCTAATGATAAGCTTTAAGGAGTATGCTTTGAGAAGTATTAAGTATTTAGAAAAGTGAAGAAGTAAAGTAAGAAAAGAAGATAGAATTTCAGTTTTAAGGAGTATGCTTTGAGAAGTATTAAGTATTTAGAAAAGTGAAGAAGTAAAGTAAGAAAAGAAGATAGAATTTCAGTTTTAAGGAGTATGCTTTGAGAAGTATTAAGTATTTAGAAAAGTGAAGAAGTAAAGTAAGAAAAGAAGATAGAATTACAGTTTTAAGGAGTATGCTTTGAGAAGTATTAAGTATTTAGAAAAGTGAAGAAGTAAAGTAAGAAAAGAATATCTAATGATAAGCTTTAAGGAGTATGCTTTGAGAAGTATTAAGTATTTAGAAAAGTGAAGAAGTAAAGTAAGAAAAGAATATCTAATGATAAGCTTTAAGGAGTATGCTTTGAGAAGTATTAAGTATTTAGAAAAGTGAAGAAGTAAAGTAAGAAAAGAAGATAGAATTTCAGTTTTAAGGAGTATGCTTTGAGAAGTATTAAGTATTTAGAAAAGCGAAGAAGTAAAGTAAAAAAAGAATATCTAATGATAAGCTTTAAGGAGTATGCTTTGAGAAGTATTAAGTATTTAGAAAAGTGAAGAAGTAAAGTAAGAAAAGAATATCTAATGATAAGCTTTAAGGAGTATGCTTTGAGAAGTATTAAGTATTTAGAAAAGTGAAGAAGTAAAGTAAGAAAAGAAGATAGAATTTCAGTTTTAAGGAGTATGCTTTGAGAAGTATTAAGTATTTAGAAAAGTGAAGAAGTAAAGTAAGAAAAGAATATCTAATGATAAGCTTTAAGGAGTATGCTTTGAGAAGTATTAAGTATTTAGAAAAGTGAAGAAGTAAAGTAAGAAAAGAATATCTAATGATAAGCTTTAAGGAGTATGCTTTGAGAAGTATTAAGTATTTAGAAAAGTGAAGAAGTAAAGTAAGAAAAGAAGATAGAATTTCAGTTTTAAGGAGTATGCTTTGAGAAGTATTAAGTATTTAGAAAAGTGAAGAAGTAAAGTAAGAAAAGAAGATAGAATTTCAGTTTTAAGGAGTATGCTTTGAGAAGTATTAAGTATTTAGAAAAGTGAAGAAGTAAAGTAAGAAAAGAAGATAGAATTTCAGTTTTAAGGAGTATGCTTTGAGAAGTATTAAGTATTTAGAAAAGTGAAGAAGTAAAGTAAGAAAAGAATATCTAATGATAAGCTTTAAGGAGTATGCTTTGAGAAGTATTAAGTATTTAGAAAAGTGAAGAAGTAAAGTAAGAAAAGAATATCTAATGATAAGCTTTAAGGAGTATGCTTTGAGAAGTATTAAGTATTTAGAAAAGTGAAGAAGTAAAGTAAGAAAAGAAGATAGAATTTCAGTTTTAAGGAGTATGCTTTGAGAAGTATTAAGTATTTAGAAAAGTGAAGAAGTAAAGTAAGAAAAGAATATCTAATGATAAGCTTTAAGGAGTATGCTTTGAGAAGTATTAAGTATTTAGAAAAGTGAAGAAGTAAAGTAAGAAAAGAATATCTAATGATAAGCTTTAAGGAGTATGCTTTGAGAAGTATTAAGTATTTAGAAAAGTGAAGAAGTAAAGTAAGAAAAGAAGATAGAATTTCAGTTTTAAGGAGTATGCTTTGAGAAGTATTAAGTATTTAGAAAAGTGAAGAAGTAAAGTAAGAAAAGAATATCTAATGATAAGCTTTAAGGAGTATGCTTTGAGAAGTATTAAGTATTTAGAAAAGTGAAGAAGTAAAGTAAGAAAAGAAGATAGAATTTCAGTTTTAAGGAGTATGCTTTGAGAAGTATTAAGTATTTAGAAAAGTGAAGAAGTAAAGTAAGAAAAGAATATCTAATGATAAGCTTTAAGGAGTATGCTTTGAGAAGTATTAAGTATTTAGAAAAGTGAAGAAGTAAAGTAAGAAAAGAATATAGAATTTCAGTTTTAAGGAGTATGCTTTGAGAAGTATTAAGTATTTAGAAAAGTGAAGAAGTAAAGTAAGAAAAGAATATCTAATGATAAGCTTTAAGGAGTATGCTTTGAGAAGTATTAAGTATTTAGAAAAGTGAAGAAGTAAAGTAAGAAAAGAATATCTAATGATAAGCTTTAAGGAGTATGCTTTGAGAAGTATTATGTATTTAGAAAAGTGAAGAAGTAAAGTAAGAAAAGAATATCTAATGATAAGCTTTAAGGAGTATGCTTTGAGAAGTATTAAGTATTTAGAAAAGTGAAGAAGTAAAGTAAGAAAAGAAGATAGAATTTCAGTTTTAAGGAGTATGCTTTGAGAAGTATTAAGTATTTAGAAAAGTGAAGAAGTAAAGTAAGAAAAGAATATCTAATGATAAGCTTTAAGGAGTATGCTTTGAGAAGTATTAAGTATTTAGAAAAGTGAAGAAGTAAAGTAAGAAAAGAAGATAGAATTTCAGTTTTAAGGAGTATGCTTTGAGAAGTATTAAGTATTTAGAAAAGTGAAGAAGTAAAGTAAGAAAAGAATATCTAATGATAAGCTTTAAGGAGTATGCTTTGAGAAGTATTAAGTATTTAGAAAAGTGAAGAAGTAAAGTAAGAAAAGAATATAGAATTTCAGTTTTAAGGAGTATGCTTTGAGAAGTATTAAGTATTTAGAAAAGTGAAGAAGTAAAGTAAGAAAAGAATATCTAATGATAAGCTTTAAGGAGTATGCTTTGAGAAGTATTAAGTATTTAGAAAAGTGAAGAAGTAAAGTAAGAAAAGAATATCTAATGATAAGCTTTAAGGAGTATGCTTTGAGAAGTATTAAGTATTTAGAAAAGTGAAGAAGTAAAGTAAGAAAAGAATATCTAATGATAAGCTTTAAGGAGTATGCTTTGAGAAGTATTAAGTATTTAGAAAAGTGAAGAAGTAAAGTAAGAAAAGAAGATAGAATTTCAGTTTTAAGTAGTATGCTTTGAGAAGTAATAAGTATTTAGAAAAGTGAAGAAGTAAAGTAAGAAAAGAATATCTAATGATAAGTTTTCGTAGCATTCACTAAAATATAAGTTAAAATATCCAAAATGTTAGTAATAATATAATAATTACGAATCTGTATTCGATAAGTATGGATATGCTTGTAGATGAAAGTTAGCCTATAGAAAAGTGAAGAAGTAAAGTAAGAAAAGAAGATAGAATTTCAGTTTTAAGGAGTATGCTTTGAGAAGTAATAAGTATTTTGAAAAGTGAAGAAGTAAAGTAAGAAAAGAAGATAGAATTTCAGTTTTAAGGAGTATGCTTTAGGAGTAATAAATGTTTCGAAAAGTGAAGAAGTAAAGTAAGAAAAGAAGAAAGAATTTCAGTTTTAAGGAGTATGCTTTGAGAAGTAATAAGTATTTTGAAAAGCGCATAAGTGAAGTACGAAAAGAAGATGAATTTCAGTTTTAAGGAGTATGCTTTGAGAAGTAATAAGTATTTTGAAAAGTGAATAAGTAAAGTAAGAAAAGAATATCTAATGATAAGCTTTAAGGAGTATGCTTTGAGAAGTATTAAGTATTTAGAAAAGTGAAGAAGTAAAGTAAGAAAAGAATATCTAATGATAAGCTTTAAGGAGTATGCTTTGAGAAGTATTAAGTATTTAGAAAAGTGAAGAAGTAAAGTAAGAAAAGAATATCTAATGATAAGCTTTAAGGAGTATGCTTTGAGAAGTATTAAGTATTTAGAAAAGTGAAGAAGTAAAGTAAGAAAAGAAGATAGAATTTCAGTTTTAAGGAGTATGCTTTGAGAAGTATTAAGTATTTAGAAAAGTGAAGAAGTAAAGTAAGAAAAGAATATCTAATGATAAGCTTTAAGGAGTATGCTTTGAGAAGTATTAAGTATTTAGAAAAGTGAAGAAGTAAAGTAAGAAAAGAATATCTAATGATAAGCTTTAAGGAGTATGCTTTGAGAAGTATTAAGTATTTAGAAAAGTGAAGAAGTAAAGTAAGAAAAGAAGATAGAATTTCAGTTTTAAGGAGTATGCTTTGAGAAGTATTAAGTATTTAGAAAAGTGAAGAAGTAAAGTAAGAAAAGAAGATAGAATTTCAGTTTTAAGGAGTATGCTTTGAGAAGTATTAAGTATTTAGAAAAGTGAAGAAGTAAAGTAAGAAAAGAAGATAGAATTTCAGTTTTAAGGAGTATGCTTTGAGAAGTATTAAGTATTTAGAAAAGTGAAGAAGTAAAGTAAGAAAAGAATATCTAATGATAAGCTTTAAGGAGTATGCTTTGAGAAGTATTAAGTATTTAGAAAAGTGAAGAAGTAAAGTAAGAAAAGAATATCTAATGATAAGCTTTAAGGAGTATGCTTTGAGAAGTATTAAGTATTTAGAAAAGTGAAGAAGTAAAGTAAGAAAAGAAGATAGAATTTCAGTTTTAAGGAGTATGCTTTGAGAAGTATTAAGTATTTAGAAAAGCGAAGAAGTAAAGTAAAAAAAGAATATCTAATGATAAGCTTTAAGGAGTATGCTTTGAGAAGTATTAAGTATTTAGAAAAGTGAAGAAGTAAAGTAAGAAAAGAATATCTAATGATAAGCTTTAAGGAGTATGCTTTGAGAAGTATTAAGTATTTAGAAAAGTGAAGAAGTAAAGTAAGAAAAGAAGATAGAATTTCAGTTTTAAGGAGTATGCTTTGAGAAGTATTAAGTATTTAGAAAAGTGAAGAAGTAAAGTAAGAAAAGAATATCTAATGATAAGCTTTAAGGAGTATGCTTTGAGAAGTATTAAGTATTTAGAAAAGTGAAGAAGTAAAGTAAGAAAAGAAT
>CAMPDV010004242.1:0-33756 GCA_946699065.1 Loxodes magnus | reverse complement strand
TCAAAGCTTACCTCTAAAAACTGAAACTCTATCTTCTTTTCTTACTTTACTTCTTCACTTTTCTAAATACTTATTACTTCTCAAAGCTTACCTCTAAAAAATGAAATTCTATCTTCTTTTCTTACTTTACTTCTTCACTTTTCAAATTACTTATTACTTCTCAAAGCTTACCTCTAAAAACTGAAACTCTATCTTCTTTTCTTACTTTACTTCTTCACTTTTCAAATTACTTATTACTTATCAAAGCTTACCTCTAAAAAATGAAACTCTATCTTCTTTTCTTACTTTACTTCTTCACTTTTCAAATTACTTATTACTTCTCAAAGCTTACCTCTAAAAAATGAAATTATATCTTCTTTTCTTATTTTACTTCTTCAATTTTCTAAATACTTATTACTTCTCAAAGCTTTACTCCTTAAAACTGAAACTCTATCTTCTTTTCTTACTTTACTTCTTCACTTTTCAAATTACTTATTACTTCTCAAAGCATACTCCTTAATACTGAAACTCTATCTTCTTTTCTTACTTTACTTCTTCACTTTTCAAATTACTTATTACTTCTCAAAGCTTACCTCTAAAAACTGAAATTCTATCTTCTTTTCTTACTTTACTTCTTCACTTTTCAAATTACTTATTACTTATCAAAGCTTACCTCTAAAAAATGAAACTCTATCTTCTTTTCTTACTTTACTTCTTCACTTTTCAAATTACTTATTACTTCTCAAAGCTTACCTCTAAAAAATGAAATTATATCTTCTTTTCTTATTTTACTTCTTCAATTTTCTAAATACTTATTACTTCTCAAAGCTTACTCCTTAAAACTGAAACTCTATCTTCTTTTCTTACTTTACTTCTTCACTTTTCAAATTACTTATTACTTCTCAAAGCATACTCCTTAATACTGAAACTCTATCTTCTTTTCTTACTTTACTTCTTCACTTTTCAAATTACTTATTACTTCTCAAAGCTTACCTCTAAAAACTGAAATTCTATCTTCTTTTCTTACTTTACTTCTTCACTTTTCAAATTACTTATTACTTCTCAAAGCTTACCTCTAAAAACTGAAACTCTATCTTCTTTTCTTACTTTACTTCTTCACTTTTCTAAATACTTATTACTTCTCAAAGCATACTCCTTAATACTGAAACTATATCTTCTTTTCTTACTTTACTTCTTCAATTTTCTAAATACTTATTACTTCTCAAAGCATACTCCTTAATACTGAAACTCTATCTTCTTTTCTTACTTTACTTCTTCACTTTCAAATTACTTATTACTTCTCAAAGCTACCTCTAAAAACTGAAACTCTATCTTCTTTTCTTACTTTACTTCTTCACTTTTCAAATTACTTATTACTTCTCAAAGCTTACCTCTTAATACTGAAACTCTATCTTCTTTCTTACTTTACTTCTTCAATTTTCTAAATACTTATTACTTCTCAAAGCTTACCTCTAAAAACTGAAACTCTATCTTCTTTTCTTACTTTACTTCTTCACTTTTCTAAATACTTATTACTTCTCAAAGCATACTCCTTAAAACTGAAACTCTATCTTCTTTTCTTACTTTACTTCTTCACTTTTCAAATTACTTATTACTTCTCAAAGCTTACCTCTAAAAAATGAAATTCTATCTTCTTTTCTTACTTTACTTCTTCACTTTTCAAAATACTTATTACTTCTCAAAGCTTACCTCTAAAAACTGAAACTCTATCTTCTTTTCTTACTTTACTTCTTCACTTTTCAAATTACTTATTACTTCTCAAAGCTTACCTCTAAAAACTGAAACTCTATCTTCTTTTCTTACTTTACTTCTTCACTTTTCTAAATACTTATTACTTCTCAAAGCATACTCCTTAATACTGAAACTATATCTTCTTTTCTTACTTTACTTCTTCAATTTTCTAAATACTTATTACTTCTCAAAGCTTACCTCTAAAAACTGAAACTCTATCTTCTTTTCTACTTTACTTCTTCACTTTTCAAATTACTTATTACTTATCAAAGCTTACCTCTAAAAAAATGAAACTCTATCTTCTTTCTTACTTTACTTCTTCACTTTTCAAATTACTTATTACTTCTCAAAGCTTACCTCTAAAAAATGAAATTATATCTTCTTTTCTTATTTTACTTCTCAATTTTCTAAATACTTATTACTTCTCAAAGCTTACTCCTTAATACTGAAACTATATCTTCTTTCTTACTTTACTTCTTCACTTTTCAAATTACTTATTACTTCTCAAAGCTTACCTCTAAAAACTGAAACTATATCTTCTTTTCTTACTTTACTTCTTCACTTTTCAAATTACTTATTACTTCTCAAAGCTTACCTCTAAAAACTGAAACTCTATCTTCTTTTCTTACTTTACTTCTTCACTTTTCAAAATACTTATTACTTCTCAAAGCTTACTCCTTAATACTGAAACTATATCTTCTTTTCTTACTTTACTTCTTCAATTTTCTAAATACTTATTACTTCTCAAAGCTTACCTCTAAAAACTGAAACTCTATCTTCTTTTCTTACTTTACTTCTTCACTTTTCTAAATACTTATTACTTCTCAAAGCATACTCCTTAAAACTGAAACTCTATCTTCTTTTCTTACTTTACTTCTTCACTTTTCTAAATACTTATTACTTCTCAAAGCTTACTCCTTAATACTGAAACTATATCTTCTTTTCTTACTTTACTTCTTCAATTTCTAAATACTTATTACTTCTCAAAGCTTACCTCTAAAAACTGAAACTCTATCTTCTTTTCTTACTTTACTTCTTCACTTTTCTAAATACTTATTACTTCTCAAAGCTTACCTCTAAAAAATGAAATTCTATCTTCTTTTCTTACTTTACTTCTTCACTTTTCAAATTACTTATTACTTCTCAAAGCTTACCTCTAAAAACTGAAACTCTATCTTCTTTTCTTACTTTACTTCTTCACTTTTCAAATTACTTATTACTTATCAAAGCTTACCTCTAAAAAATGAAACTCTATCTTCTTTTCTTACTTTACTTCTTCACTTTTCAAATTACTTATTACTTCTCAAAGCTTACCTCTAAAAAATGAAATTATATCTTCTTTTCTTATTTTACTTCTTCAATTTTCTAAATACTTATTACTTCTCAAAGCTTACTCCTTAAAACTGAAACTCTATCTTCTTTTCTTACTTTACTTCTTCACTTTTCAAATTACTTATTACTTCTCAAAGCATACTCCTTAATACTGAAACTCTATCTTCTTTTCTTACTTTACTTCTTCACTTTTCAAATTACTTATTACTTCTCAAAGCTTACCTCTAAAAACTGAAATTCTATCTTCTTTTCTTACTTTACTTCTTCACTTTTCAAATTACTTATTACTTATCAAAGCTTACCTCTAAAAAATGAAACTCTATCTTCTTTTCTTACTTTACTTCTTCACTTTTCAAATTACTTATTACTTCTCAAAGCTTACCTCTAAAAAATGAAATTATATCTTCTTTTCTTATTTTACTTCTTCAATTTTCTAAATACTTATTACTTCTCAAAGCTTACTCCTTAAAACTGAAACTCTATCTTCTTTTCTTACTTTACTTCTTCACTTTTCAAATTACTTATTACTTCTCAAAGCATACTCCTTAATACTGAAACTCTATCTTCTTTTCTTACTTTACTTCTTCACTTTTCAAATTACTTATTACTTCTCAAAGCTTACCTCTAAAAACTGAAATTCTATCTTCTTTCTTACTTTACTTCTTCACTTTTCAAATTACTTATTACTTCTCAAAGCTTACCTCTAAAAACTGAAACTCTATCTTCTTTTCTTACTTTACTTCTTCACTTTTCTAAATACTTATTACTTCTCAAAGCATACTCCTTAATACTGAAACTATATCTTCTTTTCTTACTTTACTTCTTCACTTTTCTAAATACTTATTACTTCTCAAAGCATTCTCCTTAATACTGAAACTCTATCTTCTTTTCTTACTTTACTTCTTCACTTTTCAAATTACTTATTACTTCTCAAAGCTTACCTCTAAAAACTGAAATTCTATCTTCTTTTCTTACTTTACTTCTTCACTTTTCAAATTACTTATTACTTCTCAAAGCTTACCTCTTAATACTGAAACTCTATCTTCTTTTCTTACTTTACTTCTTCAATTTTCTAAATACTTATTACTTCTCAAAGCTTACCTCTAAAAACTGAAACTCTATCTTCTTTTCTTACTTTACTTCTTCACTTTTCTAAATACTTATTACTTCTCAAAGCATACTCTTAAAACTGAAACTCTATCTTCTTTTCTTACTTTACTTCTTCACTTTTCAAATTACTTATTACTTCTCAAAGCTTACCTCTAAAAAATGAAATTCTATCTTCTTTTCTTACTTTACTTCTTCACTTTTCAAAATACTTATTACTTCTCAAAGCTTACCTCTAAAAACTGAAACTCTATCTTCTTTCTTACTTTACTTCTTCACTTTTCAAATTACTTATTACTTCTCAAAGCTTACCTCTAAAAACTGAAACTCTATCTTCTTTTCTTACTTTACTTCTTCACTTTTCTAAATACTTATTACTTCTCAAAGCATACTCCTTAATACTGAAACTATATCTTCTTTTCTTACTTTACTTCTTCAATTTTCTAAATACTTATTACTTCTCAAAGCTTACCTCTAAAAACTGAAACTCTATCTTCTTTTCTTACTTTACTTCTTCACTTTTCAATTACTTATTACTTCTCAAAGCTTACCTCTTAATACTGAAACTCTATCTTCTTTTCTTACTTTACTTCTTCACTTTCAAATTACTTATTACTTCTCAAAGCTTACCTCTAAAAAATGAAATTATATCTTCTTTTCTTATTTTACTTCTTCAATTTTCTAAATACTTATTACTTCTCAAAGCTTACTCCTTAATACTGAAACTATATCTTCTTTCTTACTTTACTTCTTCACTTTTCAAATTACTTATTACTTCTCAAAGCTTACCTCTAAAAACTGAAACTATATCTTCTTTTCTTACTTTACTTCTTCACTTTTCAATTACTTATTGCTTCTCAAAGCTTACCTCTAAAAACTGAAACTCTATCTTCTTTTCTTACTTTACTTCTTCACTTTTCAAAATACTTATTACTTCTCAAAGCTTACTCCTTAATACTGAAACTATATCTTCTTTTCTTACTTTACTTCTTCAATTTTCTAAATACTTATTACTTCTCAAAGCTTACCTCTAAAAACTGAAACTCTATCTTCTTTTCTTACTTTACTTCTTCACTTTTCTAAATACTTATTACTTCTCAAAGCATACTCCTTAAAACTGAAACTCTATCTTCTTTTCTTACTTTACTTCTTCACTTTTCAAATTACTTATTACTTATCAAAGCTTACCTCTAAAAACTGAAATTCTATCTTCTTTTCTTACTTTACTTCTTCACTTTTCAAATTACTTATTACTTATCAAAGCTTACCTCTAAAAAATGAAACTCTATCTTCTTTTCTTACTTTACTTCTTCACTTTCAAATTACTTATTACTTCTCAAAGCTTACCTCTAAAAAATGAAATTATATCTTCTTTTCTTATTTTACTTCTTCAATTTTCTAAATACTTATTACTTCTCAAAGCTTACTCCTTAAAACTGAAACTCTATCTTCTTTTCTTACTTTACTTCTTCACTTTCAAATTACTTATTACTTCTCAAAGCATACTCCTTAATACTGAAACTCTATCTTCTTTTCTTACTTACTTCTTCACTTTTCAAATTACTTATTACTTCTCAAAGCTTACCTCTAAAAACTGAAATTCTATCTTCTTTTCTTACTTTACTTCTTCACTTTTCAAATTACTTATTACTTCTCAAAGCTTACCTCTAAAAACTGAAACTCTATCTTCTTTTCTTACTTTACTTCTTCACTTTTCTAAATACTTATTACTTCTCAAAGCATACTCCTTAATACTGAAACTATATCTTCTTTTCTTACTTTACTTCTTCAATTTTCTAAATACTTATTACTTCTCAAAGCATACTCCTTAATACTGAAACTCTATCTTCTTTTCTTACTTTACTTCTTCACTTTTCAAAATACTTATTACTTATCAAAGCATACTCCTTAAAACTGAAACTCTTTCTTCTTTTCTTACTTTACTTCTTCACTTTTCAAATTACTTATTACTTCTCAAAGCTTACCTCTAAAAACTGAAACTCTATCTTCTTTTCTTACTTTACTTCTTCACTTTTCTAAATTACTTATTACTTCTCAAAGCTTACCTCTTAAAACTGAAACTCTATCTTCTTTTCTTACTTTACTTCTTCACTTTTCAAATTACTTATTACTTCTCAAAGCATACTCCTTAATACTGAAACTCTATCTTCTTTTCTTACTTTACTTCTTCACTTTTCTAAATACTTATTACTTCTCAAAGCATACTCCTTAAAACTGAAACTCTATCTTCTTTTCTTACTTTACTTCTTCACTTTTCAAATTACTTATTACTTCTCAAAGCATACTCCTTAATACTGAAACTCTATCTTCTTTTCTTACTTTACTTCTTCACTTTTCTAAATACTTATTACTTCTCAAAGCATACTCCTTAAAACTGAAACTCTATCTTCTTTTCTTACTTTACTTCTTCACTTTTCAAATTACTTATTACTTCTCAAAGCTTACCTCTAAAAACTGAAATTCTATCTTCTTTTCTTACTTTACTTCTTCACTTTTCTAAATACTTATTACTTCTCAAAGCATACTCCTTAAAACTGAAACTCTATCTTCTTTTCTTACTTTACTTCTTCACTTTTCTAAATACTTATTACTTCTCAAAGCATACTCCTTAAAACTGAAATTCTATCTTCTTTTCTTACTTTACTTCTTCACTTTTCTAAATACTTATTACTTCTCAAAGCTTACCTCCTTAAAACTGAAACTCTATCTTCTTTTCTTACTTTACTTCTTCACTTTTCTAAATACTTATTACTTCTCAAAGCTTACCTCTTAAACTGAAACTCTATCTTCTTTTCTTACTTTACTTCTTCAACTAAATACTTATTACTTCTCAAAGCTTACCTCTTAAAACTGAAACTCTTTCTTCTTTTCTTACTTTACTTCTTCACTTTTCAAATTACTTATTACTTCTCAAAGCTTACCTCTAAAAACTGAAACTCTATCTTCTTTTCTTACTTTACTTCTTCACTTTTCAAATTACTTATTACTTCTCAAAGCATACTCTCTTAAACTGAAACTCTATCTTCTTTTCTTACTTTACTTCTTCACTTTTCAAATTACTTATTACTTCTCAAAGCTTACCTCTAAAAACTGAAATTCTATCTTCTTTTCTTACTTTACTTCTTCACTTTTCAAATACTTATTACTTCTCAAAGCATACTCCTTAAAACTGAAACTCTATCTTCTTTTCTTACTTTACTTCTTCACTTTTCTAAATACTTATTACTTCTCAAAGCATACTCCTTAAAACTGAAACTCTATCTTCTTTTCTTACTTTACTTCTTCACTTTTCAAATTACTTATTACTTCTCAAAGCATACTCCTTAATACTGAAACTCTATCTTCTTTTCTTACTTTACTTCTTCACTTTTCAAATTACTTATTACTTCTCAAAGCTTACCTCTAAAAACTGAAACTCTATCTTCTTTTCTTACTTTACTTCTTCACTTTTCTAAATACTTATTACTTCTCAAAGCTTACCTCTTAAAACTGAAATTCTATCTTCTTTTCTTACTTTACTTCTTCACTTTTCAAATTACTTATTACTTCTCAAAGCTTACCTCTAAAAAATGAAATTCTATCTTCTTTTCTTACTTTACTTCTTCACTTTTCTAAATTACTTATTACTTCTCAAAGCTTACCTCTAAAAAATGAAATTCTATCTTCTTTTCTTACTTTACTTCTTCACTTTTCAAATTACTTATTACTTCTCAAAGCTTACCTCTTAATACTGAAACTCTATCTTCTTTTCTTACTTTACTTCTTCACTTTTCTAAATACTTATTACTTCTCAAAGCTTACCTCTAAAAAATGAAATTCTATCTTCTTTTCTTACTTTACTTCTTCACTTTTCAAATACTTATTACTTCTCAAAGCTTACCTCTTAATACTGAAACTCTATCTTCTTTTCTTACTTTACTTCTTCACTTTTCAAATTACTTATTACTTCTCAAAGCTTACCTCTAAAAAATGAAATTCTATCTTCTTTTCTTACTTTACTTCTTCACTTTTCTAAATACTTATTACTTCTCAAAGCTTACCTCTTAAAACTGAAACTCTTTCTTCTTTTCTTACTTTACTTCTTCACTTTTCAAATTACTTATTACTTCTCAAAGCTTACCTCTAAAAACTGAAACTCTATCTTCTTTTCTTACTTTACTTCTTCACTTTTCAAATTACTTATTACTTCTCAAAGCATTCCTTAAAACTGAAACTCTATCTTCTTTTCTTACTTTACTTCTTCACTTTTCAAATTACTTATTACTTCTCAAAGCTTACCTCTAAAAACTGAAATTCTATCTTCTTTTCTTACTTTACTTCTTCACTTTTCAAATTACTTATTACTTCTCAAAGCTTACCTCTAAAAACTGAAATTCTATCTTCTTTTCTTACTTTACTTCTTCACTTTTCAAAATACTTATTACTTCTCAAAGCTTACTCCTTAATACTGAAACTCTATCTTCTTTTCTTACTTTACTTCTTCACTTTTCAAATTACTTATTACTTCTCAAAGCTTACCTCTTAAAACTGAAACTCTATCTTCTTTTCTTACTTTACTTCTTCACTTTTCAAATTACTTATTACTTCTCAAAGCTTACCTCTAAAAACTGAAACTCTATCTTCTTTTCTTACTTTACTTCTTCACTTTTCAAATTACTTATTACTTCTCAAAGCTTACCTCTTAATACTGAAACTCTATCTTCTTTTCTTACTTTACTTCTTCACTTTTCTAAATACTTATTACTTCTCAAAGCTTACCTCTTAAAACTGAAACTCTATCTTCTTTTCTTACTTTACTTCTTCACTTTTCTAAATACTTATTACTTCTCAAAGCTTACCTCTAAAAACTGAAATTCTATCTTCTTTTCTTACTTTACTTCTTCACTTTTCAAATTACTTATTACTTCTCAAAGCTTACCTCTAAAAACTGAAACTCTATCTTCTTTTCTTACTTTACTTCTTCACTTTTCAAATTACTTATTACTTCTCAAAGCATACTCCTTAAAACTGAAACTCTATCTTCTTTTCTTACTTTACTTCTTCACTTTTCTAAATACTTATTACTTCTCAAAGCATTCACTTAAAACTGAAACTCTATCTTCTTTTCTTACTTTACTTCTTCACTTTTCAAATTACTTATTACTTCTCAAAGCTTACCTCTAAAAAATGAAATTCTATCTTCTTTTCTTACTTTACTTCTTCACTTTTCTAAATACTTATTACTTCTCAAAGCATACTCCTTAAAACTGAAATTCTATCTTCTTTTCTTACTTTACTTCTTCACTTTTCAAAATACTTATTACTTCTCAAAGCTTACTCCTTAATACTGAAACTCTATCTTCTTTTCTTACTTTACTTCTTCACTTTTCTAAATACTTATTACTTCTCAAAGCATACTCCTTAAAACTGAAATTCTATCTTCTTTTCTTACTTTACTTCTTCACTTTTCAAAATACTTATTACTTCTCAAAGCTTACTCCTTAATACTGAAATTCTATCTTCTTTTCTTACTTTACTTCTTCACTTTTCTAAATACTTATTACTTCTCAAAGCATACTCCTTAAAAACTGAAACTCTTTCTTCTTTTCTTACTTTACTTCTTCACTTTTCAAATTACTTATTGCTTCTCAAAGCTTACCTCTAAAAACTGAAACTCTATCTTCTTTTCTTACTTTACTTCTTCACTTTTCAAAATACTTATTACTTCTCAAAGCTTACTCCTTAATACTGAAACTATATCTTCTTTTCTTACTTTACTTCTTCAATTTTCTAAATACTTATTACTTCTCAAAGCTTACCTCTAAAAACTGAAACTCTATCTTCTTTTCTTACTTTACTTCTTCACTTTTCTAAATACTTATTACTTCTCAAAGCATACTCCTTAAAACTGAAACTCTATCTTCTTTCTTACTTTACTTCTTCACTTTTCAAATTACTTATTACTTATCAAAGCTTACCTCTAAAAACTGAAATTCTATCTTCTTTTCTTACTTTACTTCTTCACTTTTCAAAATACTTATTACTTCTCAAAGCTTACCTCTAAAAACTGAAACTCTATCTTCTTTTCTTACTTTACTTCTTCACTTTCAAATTACTTATTACTTCTCAAAGCTTACCTCTAAAAACTGAAACTCTATCTTCTTTTCTTACTTTACTTCTTCACTTTTCAAATTACTTATTACTTATCAAAGCTTACCTCTAAAAAATGAAATTCTATCTTCTTTTCTTACTTTACTCTTCTTCACTTTTCAAAATACTTATTACTTATCAAAGCTTACCTCTAAAAACTGAAACTCTATCTTCTTTTCTTACTTTACTTCTTCACTTTTCTAAATACTTATTACTTCTCAAAGCTTACCTCTTAATACTGAAACTCTATCTTCTTTTCTTACTTTACTTCTTCACTTTTCAAATTACTTATTACTTCTCAAAGCTTACCTCTTAATACTGAAACTCTATCTTCTTTTCTTACTTTACTTCTTCACTTTTCAAATTACTTATTACTTCTCAAAGCTTACCTCTAAAAACTGAAATTCTATCTTCTTTTCTTACTTTACTTCTTCACTTTTCTAAATACTTATTACTTCTCAAAGCATACTCCTTAAAACTGAACTCTTTCTTCTTTTCTTACTTTACTTCTTCACTTTTCTAAATACTTATTACTTCTCAAAGCTTACCTCTAAAAACTGAAACTCTATCTTCTTTTCTTACTTTACTTCTTCACTTTTCAAATTACTTATTACTTCTCAAAGCATACTCCTTAAAACTGAAACTCTTTCTTCTTTTCTTACTTTACTTCTTCACTTTTCAAATTACTTATTACTTCTCAAAGCTTACCTCTAAAAACTGAAACTCTATCTTCTTTTCTTACTTTACTTCTTCACTTTTCAAATTACTTATTACTTCTCAAAGCTTACCTCTAAAAACTGAAACTCTATCTTCTTTTCTTACTTTACTTCTTCACTTTTCTAAATACTTATTACTTCTCAAAGCATACTCCTTAATACTGAAACTCTATCTTCTTTTCTTACTTTACTTCTTCAATTTTCTAAATACTTATTACTTCTCAAAGCTTACCTCTAAAAACTGAAATTCTATCTTCTTTTCTTACTTTACTTCTTCACTTTTCAAATTACTTATTACTTATCAAAGCTTACCTCTAAAAAATGAAATTCTATCTTCTTTTCTTACTTTACTTCTTCACTTTTCAAATTACTTATTACTTCTCAAAGCTTACCTCTAAAAACTGAAACTCTTTCTTCTTTTCTTACTTTACTTCTTCACTTTTCTAAATACTTATTACTTCTCAAAGCTTACCTCTAAAAACTGAAACTCTATCTTCTTTTCTTACTTTACTTCTTCACTTTTCAAATTACTTATTACTTCTCAAAGCTTACCTCTTAAAACTGAAACTCTATCTTCTTTTCTTACTTTACTTCTTCACTTTTCAAATTACTTATTACTTATCAAAGCTTACCTCTAAAAACTGAAACTCTATCTTCTTTTCTTACTTTACTTCTTCACTTTTCAAATTACTTATTACTTCTCAAAGCTTACCTCTAAAAAATGAAACTCTATCTTCTTTTCTTACTTTACTTCTTCACTTTTCTAAATACTTATTACTTCTCAAAGCTTACCTCTTAATACTGAAACTCTATCTTCTTTTCTTACTTTACTTCTTCACTTTTCAAATTACTTATTACTTCTCAAAGCTTACCTCTTAATACTGAAACTCTATCTTCTTTTCTTACTTTACTTCTTCACTTTTCTAAATACTTATTACTTCTCAAAGCTTACCTCTAAAAACTGAAATTCTATCTTCTTTTCTTACTTTACTTCTTCACTTTTCTAAATACTTATTACTTCTCAAAGCATACTCCTTAAAACTGAAACTCTTTCTTCTTTTCTTACTTTACTTCTTCACTTTTCAAATTACTTATTACTTCTCAAAGCATACTCCTTAATACTGAAACTCTATCTTCTTTTCTTACTTTACTTCTTCACTTTTAGAAATACTTATTACTTTTCAAAGCATACTCCTTAAAACTGAAATTCTATCTTCTTTTCTTACTTTACTTCTTCACTTTTCAAATACTTATTACTTCTCAAAGCATACTCCTTAATATTGAAACTATATCTTCTTTTCTTACTTTACTTCTTCAATTTTCTAAATACTTATTACTTCTCAAAGCATACCTCTAAAAAATGAAATTCTATCTTCTTTTCTTACTTTACTTCTTCAATTTTCTAAATACTTATTACTTCTCAAAGCATACTCCTTAATACTGAAACTCTATCTTCTTTTCTTACTTTACTTCTTCACTTTTTCAAATTACTTATTACTTCTCAAAGCTTACTCCTTAAAACTGAAACTCTATCTTCTTTTCTTACTTTACTTCTTCACTTTTCAAATTACTTATTACTTCTCAAAGCATACTCCTTAAAACTGAAACTCTTTCTTCTTTTCTTACTTTACTTCTTCACTTTTCAAATTACTTATTACTTCTCAAAGCTTACTCCTTAATACTGAAACTCTTTCTTCTTTTCTTACTTTACTTCTTCACTTTTCAAATTACTTATTACTTCTCAAAGCTTACCTCTAAAAACTGAAACTATATCTTCTTTTCTTACTTTACTTCTTCACTTTTCAAATTACTTATTACTTCTCAAAGCTTACCTCTAAAAACTGAAACTCTATCTTCTTTTCTTACTTACTTCTTCACTTTTCAAAATACTTATTACTTCTCAAAGCTTACTCCTTAATACTGAAACTATATCTTCTTTTCTTACTTTACTTCTTCAATTTTCTAAATACTTATTACTTCTCAAAGCTTACCTCTAAAAACTGAAACTCTATCTTCTTTTCTTACTTTACTTCTTCACTTTTCTAAATACTTATTACTTCTCAAAGCATACTCCTTAAAACTGAAACTCTATCTTCTTTTCTTACTTTACTTCTTCACTTTTCAAATTACTTATTACTTATCAAAGCTTACCTCTAAAAACTGAAATTCTATCTTCTTTTCTTACTTTACTTCTTCACTTTTTCAAAATACTTATTACTTCTCAAAGCTTACCTCTAAAAACTGAAACTCTATCTTCTTTTCTTACTTTACTTCTTCACTTTTCAAATTACTTATTACTTCTCAAAGCTTACCTCTAAAAACTGAAATTCTATCTTCTTTTCTTACTTTACTTCTTCACTTTTCAAATTACTTATTACTTCTCAAAGCTTACCTCTAAAAAATGAAATTCTATCTTCTTTTCTTACTTTACTTCTTCACTTTCAAAATACTTATTACTTCTCAAAGCTTACCTCTAAAAACTGAAACTCTATCTTCTTTTCTTACTTTACTTCTTCACTTTTCAAATTACTTATTACTTCTCAAAGCTTACCTCTAAAAACTGAAATTCTATCTTCTTTTCTTACTTTACTTCTTCACTTTTCAAATTACTTATTACTTCTCAAAGCTTACCTCTTAATACTGAAACTCTATCTTCTTTTCTTACTTTACTTCTTCACTTTTCAAATTACTTATTACTTCTCAAAGCTTACCTCTAAAAAATGAAATTATATCTTCTTTTCTTACTTTACTTCTTCACTTTTCAAATTACTTATTACTTCTCAAAGCTTACCTCTAAAAAATGAAATTCTATCTTCTTTTCTTACTTTACTTCTTCACTTTTCTAAATACTTATTACTTCTCAAAGCATACTCCTTGATACTGAAACTCTATCTTCTTTTCTTACTTTACTTCTTCAATTTTCAAATTACTTATTACTTCTCAAAGCATTCACTTAAAAACTGAAATTCTAACTTCTTTCTTACTTTACTTCTTCACTTTTCTAAATACTTATTACTTCTCAAAGCATACTCCTTAAAACTGAAACTCTTTCTTCTTTTCTTACTTTACTTCTTCACTTTTCAAATTACTTATTACTTCTCAAAGCTTACCTCTAAAAACTGAAATTCTATCTTCTTTTCTTACTTTACTTCTTCACTTTCTAAATACTTATTACTTCTCAAAGCTTACCTCTAAAAACTGAAACTCTATCTTCTTTTCTTACTTTACTTCTTCACTTTTCAAATTACTTATTACTTCTCAATGCATACTCCTTAAAACTGAAACTCTTTCTTGTTTTCTTACTTTACTTCTTCACTTTTCAAATTACTTATTACTTCTCAAAGCTTACCTCTAAAAAATGAAATTCTATCTTCTTTTCTTACTTACTTCTTCACTTTTCTAAATACTTATTACTTCTCAAAGCTTACCTCTAAAAACTGAAACTCTATCTTCTTTTCTTACTTTACTTCTTCACTTTTCTAAATACTTATTACTTCTCAAAGCATACTCCTTAATACTGAAACTCTATCTTGTTTTCTTACTTTACTTCTTCACTTTTCAAATTACTTATTACTTCTCAATGCATACTCCTTAAAACTGAAACTCTTTCTTCTTTTCTTACTTTACTTCTTCACTTTTCAAATTACTTATTACTTATCAAAGCTTACCTCTAAAAAATGAAATTCTATCTTCTTTTCTTAAAGTAAGAAAAGAAGATAGAATTTCATTTTTTAGAGGTAAGCTTTGATAAGTAATAAGTAATTTGAAAAGTGAAGAAGTAAAGTAAGAAAAGAAGAAAGAGTTTCAGTTTTAAGGAGTATGCATTGAGAAGTAATAAGTAATTTGAAAAGTGAAGAAGTAAAGTAAGAAAACAAGATAGAGTTTCAGTATTAAGGAGTATGCTTTGAGAAGTAATAAGTATTTAGAAAAGTGAAGAAGTAAAGTAAGAAAAGAAGATAGAGTTTCAGTTTTTAGAGGTAAGCTTTGAGAAGTAATAAGTATTTAGAAAAGTGAAGAAGTAAAGTAAGAAAAGAAGATAGAATTTCATTTTTTAGAGGTAAGCTTTGAGAAGTAATAAGTAATTTGAAAAGTGAAGAAGTAAAGTAAGAAAACAAGAAAGAGTTTCAGTTTTAAGGAGTATGCATTGAGAAGTAATAAGTAATTTGAAAAGTGAAGAAGTAAAGTAAGAAAAGAAGATAGAGTTTCAGTTTTTAGAGGTAAGCTTTGAGAAGTAATAAGTATTTAGAAAAGTGAAGAAGTAAAGTAAGAAAAGAAGATAGAATTTCAGTTTTTAGAGGTAAGCTTTGAGAAGTAATAAGTAATTTGAAAAGTGAAGAAGTAAAGTAAGAAAAGAAGAAAGAGTTTCAGTTTTAAGGAGTATGCTTTGAGAAGTAATAAGTATTTAGAAAAGTGAAGAAGTAAAGTAAGAAAAGAAGTTAGAATTTCAGTTTTAAGTGAATGCTTTGAGAAGTAATAAGTAATTTGAAAATTGAAGAAGTAAAGTAAGAAAAGAAGATAGAGTTTCAGTATCAAGGAGTATGCTTTGAGAAGTAATAAGTATTTAGAAAAGTGAAGAAGTAAAGTAAGAAAAGAAGATAGAATTTCATTTTTTAGAGGTAAGCTTTGAGAAGTAATAAGTAATTTGAAAAGTGAAGAAGTAAAGTAAGAAAAGAAGATATAATTTCATTTTTTAGAGGTAAGCTTTGAGAAGTAATAAGTAATTTGAAAAGTGAAGAAGTAAAGTAAGAAAAGAAGATAGAGTTTCAGTATTAAGAGGTAAGCTTTGAGAAGTAATAAGTAATTTGAAAAGTGAAGAAGTAAAGTAAGAAAAGAAGATAGAATTTCAGTTTTTAGAGGTAAGCTTTGAGAAGTAATAAGTAATTTGAAAAGTGAAGAAGTAAAGTAAGAAAAGAAGATAGAGTTTCAGTTTTTAGAGGTAAGCTTTGAGAAGTAATAAGTAATTTTTGAAAAGTAAAGTAAGAAAAGAAGATAAGTTTCAGTTTTAAGGGAGTAAGAAGAAGAAAGTAAGAAAAGAAGATAGAATTTCATTTTTTAGAGGTAAGCTTTGAGAAGTAATAAGTAATTTAGAAAATTGAAGAAGTAAAGTAAGAAAAGAAGATATAGTTTCAGTATTAAGGGTAAGCTTTGAGAAGTAATAAGTATTTAGAAAAGTGAAGAAGTAAAGTAAGAAAAGAAGATAGAGTTTCAGTTTTTAGAGGTAAGCTTTGAGAAGTAATAAGTATTTAGAAAAGTGAAGAAGTAAAGTAAGAAAAGAAGATAGAATTTCATTTTTTAGAGGTAAGCTTTGATAAGTAATAAGTAATTTGAAAAGTGAAGAAGTAAAGTAAGAAAAGAAGATAGAGTTTCAGTTTTAAGAGGTAAGCTTTGAGAAGTAATAAGTAATTTGAAAAGTGAAGAAGTAAAGTAAGAAAAGAAGATAGAGTTTCAGTTAAGCTTTGAGAAGTAATAAGTAATTTGAAAAGTGAAGAAGTAAAGTAAGAAAAGAAGATAGAGTTTCAGTATTAAGAGTAAGCTTTGAGAAGTAATAAGTATTTAGAAAAGTGAAGAAGTAAAGTAAGAAAAGAAGATAGAATTTCAGTTTTTAGAGGTAAGCTTTGAGAAGTAATAAGTAATTTGAAAAGTGAAGAAGTAAAGTAAGAAAAGAAGATAGAGTTTCAGTATTAAGAGGTAAGCTTTGAGAAGTAATAAGTATTTTGAAAAGTGAAGAAGTAAAGTAAGAAAAGAAGATAGAATTTCAGTTTTAAGAGGTAAGCTTTGAGAAGTAATAAGTAATTTGAAAAGTGAAGAATTAAAGTAAGAAAAGAAGATATAATTTCATTTTTTAGAGGTAAGCTTTGAGAAGTAATAAGTAATTTGAAAAGTGAAGAAGTAAAGTAAGAAAAGAAGATAGAGTTTCAGTATTAAGAGGTAAGCTTTGAGAAGTAATAAGTATTTAGAAAAGTGAAGAAGTAAAGTAAGAAAAGAAGATAGAATTTCATTTTTTAGAGGTAAGCTTTGAGAAGTAATAAGTAATTTGAAAATTGAAGAAGTAAAGTAAGAAAAGAAGATAGAGTTTCAGTATTAAGGAGTATGCTTTGAGAAGTAATAAGTAATTTGAAAAGTGAAGAAGTAAAGTAAGAAAAGAAGATAGAGTTTCAGTTTTAAGGAGTATGCTTTGAGAAGTAATAAGTAATTTGAAAAGTGAAGAAGTAAAGTAAGAAAAGAAGATAGAGTTTCAGTATTAAGGAGTATGCTTTGAGAAATAATAAGTATTTAGAAAATTGAAGAAGTAAAGTAAGAAAAGAAGATAGAATTTCAGTATTAAGGAGTATGCTTTGAGAAGTAATAAGTATTTAGAAAAGTGAAGAAGTAAAGTAAGAAAAGAAGATAGAATTACAGTTTTTAGGAGGTAAGCTTTGAGAAGTAATAAGTATTTGAAAAGTGAAGAAGTAAAGTAAGAAAAGAAGAAAGAGTTTCAGTTTTTAGGAGTATGCATTGAGAAGTAATAAGTAATTTGAAAAGTGAAGAAGTAAAGTAAGAAAACAAGATAGAGTTTCAGTATTAAGAGGTAAGCTTTGAGAAGTAATAAGTAATTTGAAAAGTGAAGAAGTAAAGTAAGAAAAGAAGATAGAGTTTCAGTATTAAGAGGTAAGCTTTGAGAAGTAATAAGTATTTTGAAAAGTGAAGAAGTAAAGTAAGAAAAGAAGATAGAATTTCATTTTTAAGAGGTAAGCTTTGAGAAGTAATAAGTATTTGAAAAGTGAAGAAGTAAAGTAAGAAAAGAAGATATAGTTTCAGTATTAAGGAGTATGCTTTGAGAAGTAATAAGTATTTAGAAAAGTGAAGAAGTAAAGTAAGAAAAGAAGATAGAGTTTCAGTTTTTAGAGGTAAGCTTTGAGAAGTAATAAGTAATTTGAAAAGTGAAGAAGTAAAGTAAGAAAAGAAGATAGAATTTCAGTATTAAGGAGTATGCTTTGAGAAGTAATAAGTAATTTGAAAAGTGAAGAAGTAAAGTAAGAAAAGAAGATAGAGTTTCATTTTTTAGAGGTAAGCTTTGATAAGTAATAAGTAATTTGAAAAGTGAAGAAGTAAAGTAAGAAAAGAAGATAGAGTTTCAGTTTTTAGAGGTAAGCTTTGAGAAGTAATAAGTAATTTGAAAAGTGAAGAAGTAAAGTAAGAAAAGAAGATAGAATTTCATTTTTTAGAGGTAAGCTTTGAGAAGTAATAAGTATTTAGAAAAGTGAAGAAGTAAAGTAAGAAAAGAAGATAGAGTTTCAGTTTTTAGAGGTAAGCTTTGAGAAGTAATAAGTAATTTGAAAAGTGAAGAAGTAAAGTAAGAAAAGAAGATAGAGTTTCAGTATTAAGGAGTATGCTTTGAGAAGTAATAAGTAATTAGAAAAGTGAAGAAGTAAAGTAAGAAAAGAAGATAGAGTTTCAGTATTAAGGAGTATGCTTTGAGAAGTAATAAGTATTTAGAAAATTGAAGAAGTAAAGTAAGAAAAGAAGATAGAGTTTCAGTTTTAAGAGGTAAGCTTTGAGAAGTAATAAGTATTTAGAAAAGTGAAGAAGTAAAGTAAGAAAAGAAGATAGAGTTTCATTTTTTTAGAGGTAAGCTTTGAGAAGTAATAAGTAATTTGAAAAGTGAAGAAGTAAAGTAAGAAAAGAAGATAGAGTTTCAGTTTTTAGAGGTAAGCTTTGAGAAGTAATAAGTATTTAGAAAAGTGAAGAAGTAAAGTAAGAAAAGAAGATAGAGTTTCAGTTTTAAGGAGTATGCTTTGAGAAGTAATAAGTATTTAGAAAAGTGAAGAAGTAAAGTAAGAAAAGAAGATAGAGTTTCAGTTTTAAGGAGTAAGCTTTGAGAAGTAATAAGTATTTAGAAAATTGAAGAAGTAAAGTAAGAAAAGAAGATATAGTTTCAGTTTTAAGGAGTATGCTTTGAGAAGTAATAAGTATTTAGAAAAGTGAAGAAGTAAAGTAAGAAAAGAAGATAGAGTTTCAGTTTTTAGAGGTAAGCTTTGAGAAGTAATAAGTATTTAGAAAATTGAAGAAGTAAAGTAAGAAAAGAAGATATAGTTTCAGTTTTAAGGAGTAAGCTTTGAGAAGTAATAAGTAATTTGAAAAGTGAAGAAGTAAAGTAAGAAAAGAAGATAGAATTTCATTTTTTAGAGGTATGCTTTGAGAAGTAATAAGTATTTTGAAAAGTGAAGAAGTAAAGTAAGAAAAGAAGATAGAGTTTCAGTTTTAAGAGTAAGCTTTGAGAAGTAATAAGTAATTTGAAAAGTGAAGAAGTAAAGTAAGAAAAGAAGATAGAGTTTCAGTTTTTAGAGGTAAGCTTTGAGAAGTAATAAGTATTTAGAAAAGTGAAGAAGTAAAGTAAGAAAAGAAGATAGAATTTCAGTTTTTAGAGGTAAGCTTTGAGAAGTAATAAGTATTTGAAAAGTGAAGAAGTAAAGTAAGAAAAGAAGATAGAGTTTCAGTTTTAAGGAGTATGCTTTGAGAAGTAATAAGTATTTAGAAAAGTGAAGAAGTAAAGTAAGAAAAGAAGATAGAGTTTCAGTTTTTAGAGGTAAGCTTTGAGAAGTAATAAGTATTTAGAAAAGTGAAGAAGTAAAGTAAGAAAAGAAGATAGAGTTTCAGTATTAAGGAGTAAGCTTTGAGAAGTAATAAGTATTTTGAAAAGTGAAGAAGTAAAGTAAGAAAAGAAGATAGAGTTTCAGTTTTTAGAGGTAAGCTTTGAGAAGTAATAAGTATTTAGAAAAGTGAAGAAGTAAAGTAAGAAAAGAAGATAGAGTTTCAGTTTTAAGGTAAGCTTTGAGAAGTAATAAGTAATTTGAAAAGTGAAGAAGTAAAGTAAGAAAAGAAGATAGAGTTTCAGTTTTAAGAGGTAAGCTTTGAGAAGTAATAAGTATTTGAAAAGTGAAGAAGTAAAGTAAGAAAAGAAGATAGAATTTCAGTTTTTAGAGGTAAGCTTTGAGAAGTAATAAGTATTTAGAAAAGTGAAGAAGTAAAGTAAGAAAAGAAGATAGAGTTTCAGTTTTTAGAGGTAAGCTTTGAGAAGTAATAAGTATTTAGAAAAGTGAAGAAGTAAAGTAAGAAAAGAAGATAGAGTTTCAGTTTTTAGAGGTAAGCTTTGAGAAGTAATAAGTATTTAGAAAAGTGAAGAAGTAAAGTAAGAAAAGAAGATAGAGTTTCAGTTTTAAGAGTAAGCTTTGAGAAGTAATAAGTATTTAGAAAAGTGAAGAAGTAAAGTAAGAAAAGAAGATAGAGTTTCAGTTTTTAGAGGTAAGCTTTGAGAAGTAATAAGTAATTTGAAAAGTGAAGAAGTAAAGTAAGAAAAGAAGATAGAGTTTCAGTTTTTAGAGGTAAGCTTTGAGAAGTAATAAGTATTTTGAAAAGTGAAGAAGTAAAGTAAGAAAAGAAGATAGAATTTCAGTTTTTAGAGGTAAGCTTTGAGAAGTAATAAGTAATTTGAAAAGTGAAGAAGTAAAGTAAGAAAAGAAGATAGAGTTTCAGTTTTAAGGAGTATGCTTTGAGAAGTAATAAGTATTTAGAAAAGTGAAGAAGTAAAGTAAGAAAAGAAGATAGAATTTCAGTTTTTAGAGGTAAGCTTTGAGAAGTAATAAGTATTTAGAAAAGTGAAGAAGTAAAGTAAGAAAAGAAGATAGAGTTTCAGTTTTAAGAGAGTATGCTTTGAGAAGTAATAAGTAATTTGAAAAGTGAAGAAGTAAAGTAAGAAAAGAAGATAGAATTTCAGTTTTAAGAGGTAAGCTTTGAGAAGTAATAAGTAATTTGAAAAGTGAAGAAGTAAAGTAAGAAAAGAAGATAGAGTTTCAGTTTTAAGGAGTATGCTTTGAGAAGTAATAAGTATTTAGAAAAGTGAAGAAGTAAAGTAAGAAAAGAAGATATAGTTTCAGTATTAAGGAGTATGCTTTGAGAAGTAATAAGTATTTAGAAAAGTGAAGAAGTAAAGTAAGAAAAGAAGATAGAGTTTCAGTTTTTAGAGGTAAGCTTTGAGAAGTAATAAGTAATTTGAAAAGTGAAGAAGTAAAGTAAGAAAAGAAGATAGAGTTTCAGTTTTTAGAGGTAAGCTTTGAGAAGTAATAAGTAATTTGAAAAGTGAAGAAGTAAAGTAAGAAAAGAAGATAGAGTTTCAGTATTAAGGAGTATGCTTTGAGAAGTAATAAGTAATTTGAAAAGTGAAGAAGTAAAGTAAGAAAAGAAGATAGAGTTTCAGTTTTAAGGAGTAAGCTTTGAGAAGTAATAAGTATTTAGAAAATTGAAGAAGTAAAATAAGAAAAGAAGATAGAATTTCATTTTTTAGAGGTAAGCTTTGAGAAGTAATAAGTAATTTGAAAAGTGAAGAAGTAAAGTAAGAAAAGAAGATAGAGTTTCATTTTTTAGAGGTAAGCTTTGATAAGTAATAAGTAATTTGAAAAGTGAAGAAGTAAAGTAAGAAAAGAAGATAGAATTTCAGTTTTTAGAGGTAAGCTTTGAGAAGTAATAAGTAATTTGAAAAGTGAAGAAGTAAAGTAAGAAAAGAAGATAGAGTTTCAGTTTTAAGGAGTATGCTTTGAGAAGTAATAAGTAATTTGAAAAGTGAAGAAGTAAAGTAAGAAAAGAAGATAGAGTTTCAGTTTTAAGAGGTAAGCTTTGAGAAGTAATAAGTATTTAGAAAATTGAAGAAGTAAAGTAAGAAAAGAAGATATAATTTCATTTTTTAGAGGTAAGCTTTGAGAAGTAATAAGTAATTTGAAAAGTGAAGAAGTAAAGTAAGAAAAGAAGATAGAGTTTCATTTTTTAGAGGTAAGCTTTGAGAAGTAATAAGTAATTTGAAAAGTGAAGAAGTAAAGTAAGAAAAGAAGATAGAGTTTCAGTTTTTAGAGGTAAGCTTTGAGAAGTAATAAGTAATTTGAAAAGTGAAGAAGTAAAGTAAGAAAAGAAGATAGAATTTCATTTTTTAGAGGTAAGCTTTGAGAAGTAATAAGTAATTTAGAAAAGTGAAGAAGTAAAGTAAGAAAAGAAGATAGAGTTTCAGTTTTTAGAGGTAAGCTTTGAGAAGTAATAAGTATTTAGAAAATTGAAGAAGTAAAGTAAGAAAAGAAGATATAGTTTCAGTATTAAGGAGTAAGCTTTGAGAAGTAATAAGTATTTAGAAAAGTGAAGAAGTAAAGTAAGAAAAGAAGATAGAGTTTCAGTTTTAAGGAGTATGCTTTGAGAAGTAATAAGTATTTAGAAAAGTGAAGAAGTAAAGTAAGAAAAGAAGATAGAGTTTCAGTTTTTAGAGGTAAGCTTTGAGAAGTAATAAGTATTTAGAAAATTGAAGAAGTAAAGTAAGAAAAGAAGATATAGTTTCAGTATTAAGGAGTAAGCTTTGAGAAGTAATAAGTATTTTGAAAAGTGAAGAAGTAAAGTAAGAAAAGAAGATAGAGTTTCAGTTTTTAGAGGTAAGCTTTGAGAAGTAATAAGTAATTTGAAAAGTGAAGAAGTAAAGTAAGAAAAGAAGATATAGTTTCAGTTTTTAGAGGTAAGCTTTGAGAAGTAATAAGTAATTTGAAAAGTGAAGAAGTAAAGTAAGAAAAGAAGATATAGTTTCAGTATTAAGGAGTAAGCTTTGAGAAGTAATAAGTATTTAGAAAATTGAAGAAGTAAAATAAGAAAAGAAGATATAATTTCATTTTTTAGAGGTAAGCTTTGAGAAGTAATAAGTAATTTGAAAAGTGAAGAAGTAAAGTAAGAAAAGAAGATAGAGTTTCATTTTTTAGAGGTAAGCTTTGATAAGTAATAAGTAATTTGAAAAGTGAAGAAGTAAAGTAAGAAAAGAAGATAGAGTTTCAGTTTTTAGAGGTAAGCTTTGAGAAGTAATAAGTATTTAGAAAATTGAAGAAGTAAAGTAAGAAAAGAAGATATAGTTTCAGTATTAAGGAGTATGCTTTGAGAAGTAATAAGTATTTAGAAAAGTGAAGAAGTAAAGTAAGAAAAGAAGATAGAGTTTCAGTTTTTAGAGGTAAGCTTTGAGAAGTAATAAGTAATTTGAAAAGTGAAGAAGTAAAGTAAGAAAAGAAGATAGAGTTTCAGTTTTTAGAGGTAAGCTTTGAGAAGTAATAAGTATTTTGAAAAGTGAAGAAGTAAAGTAAGAAAAGAAGATAGAATTTCATTTTTTAGAGGTAAGCTTTGAGAAGTAATAAGTAATTTGAAAAGTGAAGAAGTAAAGTAAGAAAAGAAGATAGAGTTTCAGTTTTAAGGAGTATGCTTTGAGAAGTAATAAGTATTTAGAAAAGTGAAGAAGTAAAGTAAGAAAAGAAGATAGAGTTTCAGTTTTTAGAGGTAAGCTTTGAGAAGTAATAAGTATTTAGAAAATTGAAGAAGTAAAGTAAGAAAAGAAGATAGAGTTTCAGTATTAAGAGGTAAGCTTTGAGAAGTAATAAGTAATTTGAAAAGTGAAGAAGTAAAGTAAGAAAAGAAGATAGAGTTTCAGTTTTTAGAGGTAAGCTTTGAGAAGTAATAAGTAATTTGAAAAGTGAAGAAGTAAAGTAAGAAAAGAAGATAGAGTTTCAGTATTAAGGAGTATGCTTTGAGAAGTAATAAGTATTTAGAAAATTGAAGAAGTAAAGTAAGAAAAGAAGATATAGTTTCAGTATTAAGGAGTATGCTTTGAGAAGTAATAAGTATTTAGAAAAGTGAAGAAGTAAAGTAAGAAAAGAAGATAGAGTTTCAGTTTTTAGAGGTAAGCTTTGAGAAGTAATAAGTAATTTGAAAAGTGAAGAAGTAAAGTAAGAAAAGAAGATAGAATTTCAGTTTTTAGAGGTAAGCTTTGAGAAGTAATAAGTAATTTGAAAAGTGAAGAAGTAAAGTAAGAAAAGAAGATAGAGTTTCAGTATTAAGGAGTATGCTTTGAGAAGTAATAAGTAATTTGAAAAGTGAAGAAGTAAAGTAAGAAAAGAAGATAGAGTTTCAGTTTTAAGGAGTAAGCTTTGAGAAGTAATAAGTATTTAGAAAATTGAAGAAGTAAAATAAGAAAAGAAGATATAATTTCATTTTTTAGAGGTAAGCTTTGAGAAGTAATAAGTAATTTGAAAAGTGAAGAAGTAAAGTAAGAAAAGAAGATAGAGTTTCATTTTTTAGAGGTAAGCTTTGATAAGTAATAAGTAATTTGAAAAGTGAAGAAGTAAAGTAAGAAAAGAAGATAGAATTTCAGTTTTTAGAGGTAAGCTTTGATAAGTAATAAGTAATTTGAAAAGTGAAGAAGTAAAGTAAGAAAAGAAGATAGAGTTTCAGTTTTAAGGAGTATGCTTTGAGAAGTAATAAGTATTTAGAAAAGTGAAGAAGTAAAGTAAGAAAAGAAGATAGAGTTTCAGTTTTTAGAGGTAAGCTTTGAGAAGTAATAAGTATTTAGAAAATTGAAGAAGTAAAGTAAGAAAAGAAGATATAGTTTCAGTATTAAGGAGTAAGCTTTGAGAAGTAATAAGTATTTTGAAAAGTGAAGAAGTAAAGTAAGAAAAGAAGATAGAGTTTCAGTTTTTAGAGGTAAGCTTTGAGAAGCAATAAGTAATTTGAAAAGTGAAGAAGTAAAGTAAGAAAAGAAGATATAGTTTCAGTTTTTAGAGGTAAGCTTTGAGAAGTAATAAGTAATTTGAAAAGTGAAGAAGTAAAGTAAGAAAAGAAGATATAGTTTCAGTATTAAGGAGTAAGCTTTGAGAAGTAATAAGTATTTAGAAAATTGAAGAAGTAAAATAAGAAAAGAAGATATAATTTCATTTTTTAGAGGTAAGCTTTGAGAAGTAATAAGTAATTTGAAAAGTGAAGAAGTAAAGTAAGAAAAGAAGATAGAGTTTCAGTATTAAGAGGTAAGCTTTGAGAAGTAATAAGTAATTTGAAAAGTGAAGAAGTAAAGTAAGAAAAGAAGATAGAGTTTCAGTTTTTAGAGGTAAGCTTTGAGAAGTAATAAGTATTTAGAAAATTGAAGAAGTAAAGTAAGAAAAGAAGATATAGTTTCAGTATTAAGGAGTATGCTTTGAGAAGTAATAAGTATTTAGAAAAGTGAAGAAGTAAAGTAAGAAAAGAAGATAGAGTTTCAGTTTTTAGAGGTAAGCTTTGAGAAGTAATAAGTAATTTGAAAAGTGAAGAAGTAAAGTAAGAAAAGAAGATAGAGTTTCAGTTTTTAGAGGTAAGCTTTGAGAAGTAATAAGTATTTTGAAAAGTGAAGAAGTAAAGTAAGAAAAGAAGATAGAATTTCATTTTTTAGAGGTAAGCTTTGAGAAGTAATAAGTAATTTGAAAAGTGAAGAAGTAAAGTAAGAAAAGAAGATAGAGTTTCAGTTTTAAGGAGTATGCTTTGAGAAGTAATAAGTATTTAGAAAAGTGAAGAAGTAAAGTAAGAAAAGAAGATAGAGTTTCAGTTTTTAGAGGTAAGCTTTGAGAAGTAATAAGTATTTAGAAAATTGAAGAAGTAAAGTAAGAAAAGAAGATAGAGTTTCAGTATTAAGAGGTAAGCTTTGAGAAGTAATAAGTAATTTGAAAAGTGAAGAAGTAAAGTAAGAAAAGAAGATAGAATTTCAGTTTTTAGAGGTAAGCTTTGAGAAGTAATAAGTAATTTGAAAAGTGAAGAAGTAAAGTAAGAAAAGAAGATAGAGTTTCAGTATTAAGGAGAATGCTTTGAGAAGTAATAAGTATTTAGAAAAGTGAAGAAGTAAAGTAAGAAAAGAAGATATAGTTTCAGTATTAAGGAGTATGCTTTGAGAAGTAATAAGTATTTAGAAAAGTGAAGAAGTAAAGTAAGAAAAGAAGATAGAGTTTCAGTTTTTAGAGGTAAGCTTTGAGAAGTAATAAGTAATTTGAAAAGTGAAGAAGTAAAGTAAGAAAAGAAGATAGAATTTCAGTTTTTAGAGGTAAGCTTTGAGAAGTAATAAGTAATTTGAAAAGTGAAGAAGTAAAGTAAGAAAAGAAGATAGAGTTTCAGTATTAAGGAGTATGCTTTGAGAAGTAATAAGTAATTTGAAAAGTGAAGAAGTAAAGTAAGAAAAGAAGATAGAGTTTCAGTTTTAAGGAGTAAGCTTTGAGAAGTAATAAGTATTTAGAAAATTGAAGAAGTAAAATAAGAAAAGAAGATATAATTTCATTTTTTAGAGGTAAGCTTTGAGAAGTAATAAGTAATTTGAAAAGTGAAGAAGTAAAGTAAGAAAAGAAGATAGAGTTTCATTTTTTAGAGGTAAGCTTTGATAAGTAATAAGTAATTTGAAAAGTGAAGAAGTAAAGTAAGAAAAGAAGATAGAATTTCAGTTTTTAGAGGTAAGCTTTGAGAAGTAATAAGTAATTTGAAAAGTGAAGAAGTAAAGTAAGAAAAGAAGATAGAGTTTCAGTATTAAGGAGTATGCTTTGAGAAGTAATAAGTAATTTGAAAAGTGAAGAAGTAAAGTAAGAAAAGAAGATAGAGTTTCAGTTTTAAGGAGTAAGCTTTGAGAAGTAATAAGTATTTAGAAAATTGAAGAAGTAAAATAAGAAAAGAAGATATAATTTCATTTTTTAGAGGTAAGCTTTGAGAAGTAATAAGTAATTTGAAAAGTGAAGAAGTAAAGTAAGAAAAGAAGATAGAGTTTCATTTTTTAGAGGTAAGCTTTGATAAGTAATAAGTAATTTGAAAAGTGAAGAAGTAAAGTAAGAAAAGAAGATAGAGTTTCAGTTTTTAGAGGTAAGCTTTGAGAAGTAATAAGTAATTTGAAAAGTGAAGAAGTAAAGTAAGAAAAGAAGATAGAATTTCATTTTTTAGAGGTAAGCTTTGAGAAGTAATAAGTATTTAGAAAAGTGAAGAAGTAAAGTAAGAAAAGAAGATAGAGTTTCAGTTTTTAGAGGTAAGCTTTGAGAAGTAATAAGTATTTAGAAAATTGAAGAAGTAAAGTAAGAAAAGAAGATATAGTTTCAGTATTAAGGAGTAAGCTTTGAGAAGTAATAAGTATTTAGAAAAGTGAAGAAGTAAAGTAAGAAAAGAAGATAGAGTTTCAGTTTTAAGGAGTATGCTTTGAGAAGTAATAAGTATTTAGAAAAGTGAAGAAGTAAAGTAAGAAAAGAAGATAGAGTTTCAGTTTTTAGAGGTAAGCTTTGAGAAGTAATAAGTATTTAGAAAATTGAAGAAGTAAAGTAAGAAAAGAAGATATAGTTTCAGTATTAAGGAGTAAGCTTTGAGAAGTAATAAGTATTTTGAAAAGTGAAGAAGTAAAGTAAGAAAAGAAGATAGAGTTTCAGTTTTTAGAGGTAAGCTTTGAGAAGTAATAAGTAATTTGAAAAGTGAAGAAGTAAAGTAAGAAAAGAAGATATAGTTTCAGTTTTTAGAGGTAAGCTTTGAGAAGTAATAAGTAATTTGAAAAGTGAAGAAGTAAAGTAAGAAAAGAAGATATAGTTTCAGTATTAAGGAGTAAGCTTTGAGAAGTAATAAGTATTTAGAAAATTGAAGAAGTAAAATAAGAAAAGAAGATATAATTTCATTTTTTAGAGGTAAGCTTTGAGAAGTAATAAGTAATTTGAAAAGTGAAGAAGTAAAGTAAGAAAAGAAGATAGAGTTTCATTTTTTAGAGGTAAGCTTTGATAAGTAATAAGTAATTTGAAAAGTGAAGAAGTAAAGTAAGAAAAGAAGATAGAGTTTCAGTTTTTAGAGGTAAGCTTTGAGAAGTAATAAGTATTTAGAAAATTGAAGAAGTAAAGTAAGAAAAGAAGATATAGTTTCAGTATTAAGGAGTATGCTTTGAGAAGTAATAAGTATTTAGAAAAGTGAAGAAGTAAAGTAAGAAAAGAAGATAGAGTTTCAGTTTTTAGAGGTAAGCTTTGAGAAGTAATAAGTAATTTGAAAAGTGAAGAAGTAAAGTAAGAAAAGAAGATAGAGTTTCAGTTTTTAGAGGTAAGCTTTGAGAAGTAATAAGTATTTTGAAAAGTGAAGAAGTAAAGTAAGAAAAGAAGATAGAATTTCATTTTTTAGAGGTAAGCTTTGAGAAGTAATAAGTAATTTGAAAAGTGAAGAAGTAAAGTAAGAAAAGAAGATAGAGTTTCAGTTTTAAGGAGTATGCTTTGAGAAGTAATAAGTATTTAGAAAAGTGAAGAAGTAAAGTAAGAAAAGAAGATAGAGTTTCAGTTTTTAGAGGTAAGCTTTGAGAAGTAATAAGTATTTAGAAAATTGAAGAAGTAAAGTAAGAAAAGAAGATAGAGTTTCAGTATTAAGAGGTAAGCTTTGAGAAGTAATAAGTAATTTGAAAAGTGAAGAAGTAAAGTAAGAAAAGAAGATAGAGTTTCAGTTTTTAGAGGTAAGCTTTGAGAAGTAATAAGTAATTTGAAAAGTGAAGAAGTAAAGTAAGAAAAGAAGATAGAGTTTCAGTATTAAGGAGTATGCTTTGAGAAGTAATAAGTATTTAGAAAATTGAAGAAGTAAAGTAAGAAAAGAAGATATAGTTTCAGTATTAAGGAGTATGCTTTGAGAAGTAATAAGTATTTAGAAAAGTGAAGAAGTAAAGTAAGAAAAGAAGATAGAGTTTCAGTTTTTAGAGGTAAGCTTTGAGAAGTAATAAGTAATTTGAAAAGTGAAGAAGTAAAGTAAGAAAAGAAGATAGAATTTCAGTTTTTAGAGGTAAGCTTTGAGAAGTAATAAGTAATTTGAAAAGTGAAGAAGTAAAGTAAGAAAAGAAGATAGAGTTTCAGTATTAAGGAGTATGCTTTGAGAAGTAATAAGTAATTTGAAAAGTGAAGAAGTAAAGTAAGAAAAGAAGATAGAGTTTCAGTTTTAAGGAGTAAGCTTTGAGAAGTAATAAGTATTTAGAAAATTGAAGAAGTAAAATAAGAAAAGAAGATATAATTTCATTTTTTAGAGGTAAGCTTTGAGAAGTAATAAGTAATTTGAAAAGTGAAGAAGTAAAGTAAGAAAAGAAGATAGAGTTTCATTTTTTAGAGGTAAGCTTTGATAAGTAATAAGTAATTTGAAAAGTGAAGAAGTAAAGTAAGAAAAGAAGATAGAATTTCAGTTTTTAGAGGTAAGCTTTGAGAAGTAATAAGTAATTTGAAAAGTGAAGAAGTAAAGTAAGAAAAGAAGATAGAGTTTCAGTATTAAGGAGTATGCTTTGAGAAGTAATAAGTAATTTGAAAAGTGAAGAAGTAAAGTAAGAAAAGAAGATAGAGTTTCAGTTTTAAGGAGTAAGCTTTGAGAAGTAATAAGTATTTAGAAAATTGAAGAAGTAAAATAAGAAAAGAAGATATAATTTCATTTTTTAGAGGTAAGCTTTGAGAAGTAATAAGTAATTTGAAAAGTGAAGAAGTAAAGTAAGAAAAGAAGATAGAGTTTCATTTTTTAGAGGTAAGCTTTGATAAGTAATAAGTAATTTGAAAAGTGAAGAAGTAAAGTAAGAAAAGAAGATAGAGTTTCAGTTTTTAGAGGTAAGCTTTGAGAAGTAATAAGTAATTTGAAAAGTGAAGAAGTAAAGTAAGAAAAGAAGATAGAATTTCATTTTTTAGAGGTAAGCTTTGAGAAGTAATAAGTATTTAGAAAAGTGAAGAAGTAAAGTAAGAAAAGAAGATAGAGTTTCAGTTTTTAGAGGTAAGCTTTGAGAAGTAATAAGTATTTAGAAAATTGAAGAAGTAAAGTAAGAAAAGAAGATATAGTTTCAGTATTAAGGAGTAAGCTTTGAGAAGTAATAAGTATTTAGAAAAGTGAAGAAGTAAAGTAAGAAAAGAAGATAGAGTTTCAGTTTTTAGAGGTAAGCTTTGAGAAGTAATAAGTATTTAGAAAATTGAAGAAGTAAAGTAAGAAAAGAAGATATAGTTTCAGTATTAAGGAGTAAGCTTTGAGAAGTAATAAGTATTTAGAAAAGTGAAGAAGTAAAGTAAGAAAAGAAGATAGAGTTTCAGTTTTTAGAGGTAAGCTTTGAGAAGTAATAAGTATTTAGAAAAGTGAAGAAGTAAAGTAAGAAAAGAAGATAGAATTTCAGTTTTAAGGAGTATGCTTTGAGAAGTAATAAGTATTTAGAAAAGTGAAGAAGTAAAGTAAGAAAAGAAGATAGAGTTTCAGTTTTTAGAGGTAAGCTTTGAGAAGTAATAAGTATTTAGAAAATTGAAGAAGTAAAGTAAGAAAAGAAGATATAGTTTCAGTTTTAAGGAGTATGCTTTGAGAAGTAATAAGTATTTAGAAAAGTGAAGAAGTAAAGTAAGAAAAGAAGATAGAGTTTCAGTTTTTAGAGGTAAGCTTTGAGAAGTAATAAGTATTTAGAAAATTGAAGAAGTAAAGTAAGAAAAGAAGATATAGTTTCAGTATTAAGGAGTAAGCTTTGAGAAGTAATAAGTATTTAGAAAAGTGAAGAAGTAAAGTAAGAAAAGAAGATAGAGTTTCAGTTTTTAGAGGTAAGCTTTGAGAAGTAATAAGTATTTAGAAAAGTGAAGAAGTAAAGTAAGAAAAGAAGATAGAATTTCATTTTTTAGAGGTAAGCTTTGATAAGTAATAAGTAATTTGAAAAGTGAAGAAGTAAAGTAAGAAAAGAAGATAGAGTTTCAGTTTTTAGAGGTAAGCTTTGAGAAGTAATAAGTAATTTGAAAAGTGAAGAAGTAAAGTAAGAAAAGAAGATAGAGTTTCAGTTTTTAGAGGTAAGCTTTGAGAAGTAATAAGTAATTTGAAAAGTGAAGAAGTAAAGTAAGAAAAGAAGAAAGAGTTTCAGTTTTAAGGAGTATGCTTTGATAAGTAATAAGTATTTTGAAAAGTGAAGAAGTAAAGTAAGAAAAGAAGATAGAATTACAGTTTTTAGAGGTAAGCTTTGAGAAGTAATAAGTAATTTGAAAAGTGAAGAAGTAAAGTAAGAAAAGAAGATAGAGTTTCAGTATTAAGAGGTAAGCTTTGAGAAGTAATAAGTATTTTGAAAATTGAAGAAGTAAAGTAAGAAAAGAAGATAGAATTTCATTTTTTAGAGGTAAGCTTTGAGAAGTAATAAGTATTTAGAAAATTGAAGAAGTAAAGTAAGAAAAGAAGATAGAGTTTCAGTATTAAGAGGTAAGCTTTGAGAAGTAATAAGTAATTTGAAAAGTGAAGAAGTAAAGTAAGAAAAGAAGATAGAATTTCATTTTTTAGAGGTAAGCTTTGAGAAGTAATAAGTAATTTGAAAAGTGAAGAAGTAAAGTAAGAAAAGAAGATAGAATTTCATTTTTTAGAGGTAAGCTTTGAGAAGTAATAAGTAATTTGAAAAGTGAAGAAGTAAAGTAAGAAAAGAAGATAGAGTTTCAGTATTAAGAGGTAAGCTTTGAGAAGTAATAAGTATTTAGAAAAGTGAAGAAGTAAAGTAAGAAAAGAAGATAGAGTTTCAGTTTTTAGAGGTAAGCTTTGAGAAGTAATAAGTATTTTGAAAAGTGAAGAAGTAAAGTAAGAAAAGAAGATAGAATTTCAGTTTTAAGGAGTATGCTTTGAGAAGTAATAAGTAATTTGAAAAGTGAAGAAGTAAAGTAAGAAAAGAAGAAAGAGTTTCAGTTTTAAGGAGTATGCTTTGAGAAGTAATAAGTAATTTGAAAAGTGAAGAAGTAAAGTAAGAAAAGAAGATAGAATTTCATTTTTTAGAGGTAAGCTTTGAGAAGTAATAAGTAATTTGAAAAGTGAAGAAGTAAAGTAAGAAAACAAGATAGAATTTCAGTTTTAAGGAGTATGCTTTGAGAAGTAATAAGTAATTTGAAAAGTGAAGAAGTAAAGTAAGAAAAGAAGAAAGAGTTTCAGTATTAAGGAGTATGCTTTGAGAAGTAATAAGTAATTTGAAAATTGAAGAAGTAAAGTAAGAAAAGAAGATAGAGTTTCAGTTTTAAGGAGTATGCTTTGAGAAGTAATAAGTATTTAGAAAAGTGAAGAAGTAAAGTAAGAAAAGAAGATAGAATTACAGTTTTTAGAGGTAAGCTTTGAGAAGTAATAAGTAATTTGAAAAGTGAAGAAGTAAAGTAAGAAAAGAAGATAGAGTTTCAGTATTAAGAGGTAAGCTTTGAGAAGTAATAAGTATTTAGAAAAGTGAAGAAGTAAAGTAAGAAAAGAAGATAGAATTTCATTTTTTAGAGGTAAGCTTTGAGAAGTAATAAGTAATTTGAAAAGTGAAGAAGTAAAGTAAGAAAAGAAGATAGAGTTTCAGTTTTTAGAGGTAAGCTTTGAGAAGTAATAAGTATTTAGAAAAGTGAAGAAGTAAAGTAAGAAAAGAAGATAGAGTTTCAGTTTTTAGAGGTAAGCTTTGAGAAGTAATAAGTAATTTGAAAAGTGAAGAAGTAAAGTAAGAAAAGAAGATAGAGTTTCAGTTTTTAGAGGTAAGCTTTGAGAAGTAATAAGTAATTTGAAAAGTGAAGAAGTAAAGTAAGAAAAGAAGATAGAGTTTCAGTATTAAGAGGTAAGCTTTGAGAAGTAATAAGTATTTAGAAAAGTGAAGAAGTAAAGTAAGAAAAGAAGATAGAATTTCATTTTTTAGAGGTAAGCTTTGAGAAGTAATAAGTAATTTGAAAAGTGAAGAAGTAAAGTAAGAAAAGAAGATAGAGTTTCAGTATTAAGGAGTATGCTTTGAGAAGTAATAAGTAATTTGAAAAGTGAAGAAGTAAAGTAAGAAAAGAAGATAGAGTTTCAGTTTTTAAGGAGTATGCTTTGAGAAGTAATAAGTAATTTGAAAAGTGAAGAAGTAAAGTAAGAAAAGAAGATAGAGTTTCAGTATTAAGGAGTATGCTTTGAGAAATAATAAGTATTTAGAAAATTGAAGAAGTAAAGTAAAAAAAGAAGATAGAATTTCAGTATTAAGGAGTATGCTTTGAGAAGTAATAAGTATTTAGAAAAGTGAAGAAGTAAAGTAAGAAAAGAAGATAGAATTACAGTTTTTAGAGGTAAGCTTTGAGAAGTAATAAGTAATTTGAAAAGTGAAGAAGTAAAGTAAGAAAAGAAGAAAGAGTTTCAGTTTTAAGGAGTATGCATTGAGAAGTAATAAGTAATTTGAAAAGTGAAGAAGTAAAGTAAGAAAACAAGATAGAGTTTCAGTATTAAGGAGTATGCTTTGAGAAGTAATAAGTATTTAGAAAAGTGAAGAAGTAAAGTAAGAAAAGAAGATAGAATTTCAGTTTTTAGAGGTAAGCTTTGAGAAGTAATAAGTAATTTGAAAAGTGAAGAAGTAAAGTAAGAAAAGAAGATAGAATTTCAGTTTTTAGAGGTAAGCTTTGAGAAGTAATAAGTAATTTGAAAAGTGAAGAAGTAAAGTAAGAAAAGAAGTTAGAATTTCAGTTTTAAGTGAATGCTTTGAGAAGTAATAAGTATTTAGAAAAGTGAAGAAGTAAAGTAAGAAAAGAAGATAGAATTTCATTTTTTAGAGGTAAGCTTTGATAAGTAATAAGTAATTTGAAAAGTGAAGAAGTAAAGTAAGAAAAGAAGATATAATTTCATTTTTTAGAGGTAAGCTTTGAGAAGTAATAAGTAATTTGAAAAGTGAAGAAGTAAAGTAAGAAAAGAAGATAGAGTTTCAGTTTTTAGAGGTAAGCTTTGAGAAGTAATAAGTAATTTGAAAAGTGAAGAAGTAAAGTAAGAAAAGAAGATAGAATTTCAGTTTTTAGAGGTAAGCTTTGAGAAGTAATAAGTAATTTGAAAAGTGAAGAAGTAAAGTAAGAAAAGAAGATAGAGTTTCAGTTTTTAGAGGTAAGCTTTGAGAAGTAATAAGTATTTTGAAAAGTGAAGAAGTAAAGTAAGAAAAGAAGATAGAATTTCATTTTTT